>JABXNX010000107.1:87648-110927 GCA_014843695.1 Archivesica marissinica
TATAGTAGCAAATATCGCTGGCACCAATATAGTAGTCTGACACCGAATTGTTGAGCACAGTGGCCCTAAATTACCGAATACATCTGGTGACACAAGTGTTGAGCTCTGTGTATCATAGCACCGTGGTTACGGCGTCCGCCTACGGAGCGGCAGGTTGAAGGTTCGAATCCCGTCAGTGGTTCGTTCTGGTATGGCCGGTTCGGTTGGTGAGCCGCCAGCTAGTTAAATAATGGATACCGAGTGCCTATCAGCCTGGTGCCTGGCATACAAGCATAGCATTCTGGAAGTACTGATGGTCATAAAAAGAGGAGTCTCATAAGTCAGAAATGGCTGGCCCTTTAAATAGGGGTGACACTATAATAAATACACACTGTGCTTTACTTTATACTGTTCAGAAGAAACATGCCATTGTTCCTTCTTTCATTATATTCTAACAAACACTTAATCTGTTTCTACTGTGAGATTAGTGTGTATGTATGTATGTATGTATGTATGTATGTATGTATGTATGTATGTATGTATGTATGTATGTATGTATGTATGTATGTATGTATGTATGTATGTATGTATGTATGTATGTATGTATGTATGTATGTATGTATGTTGTATGTATGGGAGTAGTATGTATGATGTCTGTATGTATGTAGTATGTATGTTGTAGTATTGTATGGATGTATGTATGTATGTGATGTATGTATGTCGTATGCATGTATGTAGGTATGTATGTTGTATGTATGTATGTATGGATGTATTATGAGTATGTATTAGGTATGTATGTATGTAGATCGATATGTATGTATGTATGTATGTATGTATGATGTAGGTATGTAGTAATGTATGATGTATGTATGTATGTATTGTATGTATGTATGTATGGATGTATGTATGTATGTATGATGTATGTATGTATGTATTATGGTATGTTGTATGTATGTATGTATGGTAGGTTGTATGTATGTATGTATGTAGGTATGTAGTGTATGTATGTATGTATGTATGTATTGTATGTATGTATTGTATGTGATGTATGTATGTTTATGTATGTATGTATGTATTGTTTATGTATGTATGTATGTATGTATGTATGTATGTATGTATGTATGTATGTATGTATGTATGTATGTATGTATGTATGTATGTATGTATGTATGTATGTATGTATGTATGTATGTATGTATGTATGTATGTATGTATGTATGTATGTAGTATGTATGTATGTATGTATGTATGTATGTATGTATGTATGTATGTATGTATGTATGTATGTATGTATGTATGTATGTATGTATGTATGTATGTATGTATGTATGTATGTATGTATGTATGTATGTATGTATGTATGTATGTATGTATGTAGGTATGTATGTATGTATGTATGTATGTATGTATGTATGTATGTATGTATGTATGTATGTATGGTATGTATGATGTATGTATGTATGTATGTATGGTATGTATGATGTATGTATGTATGTATGTATGGTATGTATTGATGTATGTATGATGTATGTATGGTATGATGTATGTATGATGTATGTATGGTATACTGATGTATGTATGATGTATGTATGATATTGATGTATGTATGATGTATGTATGGTATTGATGTATGTATGTTGTTATGTATGTATGTATGTATGTAGTATTGTATGTATGTATGTATGTATGTATGTAGGTATGTATGTATGTATGTAGGTATGTATGTATGTATGTAGGTATGTATGTATGTATGTAGGTATGTATGTATGTATGTAGGTATGTATGTATGTATGTAGGTATGTATGTATGTATGTAGGTATGTATGTATGTAGGTAGGTATGTATGTATGTAGGTAGGTATGTATGTAGGTAGGTATGTATGTATGTAGGTATGTATGTATGTAGGTATGTATGTATGTAGGTATGTATGTATGTAGGTATGTATGTATGTAGGTATGTATGTATGTAGGTATGTATGTATGTAGGTATGTATGTATGTAGGTATGTATGTATGTATGTATGTATGTATGTAGGTATGTATGTATGTATGTATGTATGTATGTATGTATGTATGTATGTATGTATGTATGTATGTATGTATGTATGTATGTATGTATGTATGTATGTATGTATGTATGTATGTATGTATGTATGTATGTATGTATGTATGTATGTATGTATGTATGTATGTATGTATGTATGTATGTATGTATGTATGTATGTATGTATGTATGTATGTATGTATGTATGTATGTATGTATGTATGTATGTATGTATGTATGTATGTATGATTAATGTCAAACCCCTTGCTGGGACCTAGACATGTTTTCCTGTGCAGGCTTAGCTGACCTAAGTGGTTAACCAGTACTAAGCAATGTGTGTGAGGTGCCTTGCTCAATGACACTACATACGTGGCTTGACCGAGTATCGAACCCGGGACCGTTCGATTCCAAATCCAAATCCGATGCTCTACCACTGGACCACGGACACCACACATTGAAGTAGTCAACGGTATGTATGTCTGGGATCATATCTTAATAATCTTACCACTATATCTTTATATATTCACCAATGCAACCTGGGTTCGATCCTCGGACCAGGTGAAGTATGTAAAATGGTATGGTTGTCGCTAGATTCGGCAAGTGGGTTTTCTCCGGGTACTCCGGTTTCCTTTCACACGAATGACCACATTTACGCTTTCATCCGCGCCAATCGTTGTAAAATAAATACAGTTTTAACTTGTTTAAACCACTATATACTACCACTATGTAACAGTAATTGATCTAAAATATAGCTGGGTAAACACACATCGGCTATTTAAATCCCATCTTGGTTTAAAAGCTTAAGCTTGATTTACTTTACAACGATGGCGAAACACAACTTATATTAATAACTCTTGTGGTTATTCGTGTGGGAGGAAACCGGACTACTAGTAGAAAACCCACGTGTCCGATATGTTGACCGCCGTACTAACTCACATTTAGTTTATACAAATTTATTTTAGCTCGAAACAAGTTATTTCATCTTATATTAATCACTCTCGAGACCTCATTCCTGATGGAATCCATCGCCACGAGGGAGAGAGAAGAGGCAACGCGGAATTTAAATGCCTTGCCTACCTCACATACTTCCCCGTCCGAGTGTGTTTGTGTGTTTGTGTATTTCTGTGTGTGTGTGTGTGTGTGGTGTGGTGGTGGTGTGTGTGTGTGTGGTGTGTGTGTGTGTGGTGTTGTGTTGTGTGTGTGGGTGTGTGTGTGTGTGTGTGTGTGTGTGTGTGTGTGTGGTGTGTGTGTGTGTGTGTGTGGTGTGTGTGGTGTGGTGTGGTGGTGTGTGTGTGTGTGGTGTGTGTGTGTGTGTGTTGTGGTGTGGTGTGGTGTGTGTGTGTGTGTGTGTGTGGTGTGTGTGTGTGTGTGTGTGTGTGTGTGTGGTGTGTTGTGTGTGTGTGTTGTGTGTGTGTGTGTGTGTGTGTGTTTGTGCGTGCGTGCGTGCGTGTTTTGTGTTTATTTATCGTCGCTACCGGTTGTCCACATGAGCATGAATAGATTAGTCATTTTAGATTGCTGGAGGGTAGTGCAATGATACAGAGAGAGACCCATTCCAGAGTCATCTCTGCTTCGATTACGTACACGGTATAAAGCATCGACACGATACCTCGGTTTAAAGTCCCATCTGAAAGACTGTTACTTTTATTAGGATCAGTCGGTGGATCGAACCCGCGATCCCTGGATAACCAGTCCAACGTGTTAGCCAACCCGTGTTGCATTGGTGAGAAGCCAGACAGTGTGTAACCACTGCGCTAATCAGATAGTAATCTTAGTTATTAGTTCATTGCAAGTGTTAATACCACAGGAATTCACCACACGAGATTCAACGATGCCTATAATATCGAAGTTCAAATGTAAACCACAGGTGGCAAGCGTTCGATTCAGGTGCGAACGGTCCGGAGTTTGCACCCGCTGGAGCCGTTACGAGTGTGCCCTTAGGCAAGGCATTTAAATTCCACGTTGCCTCTTCTCCCTCTCGCCCGCTTGCCCACATGGTTCATAAATAAATAATCTCAATCATCATCATCATATCTCGCTTGTTGCGATGAATTCCATCAGGAATGAGGTCTCGAGAGTGATTAACCCTTTCAACACCACCGACCTCTAAATAGGTTTACAAAAAGTGTAGATCCAGATGAGCCGGCTCGTGACGAGCCGTCTCATCAGGATCTGCACTTTTTGCCAGTGATATGACTATTTTTAGACATAATTACCCATTTTGATAAATGAACTTGTCCAAATGTGATTTTCTGATTCATTTATTGGTTTATGAATATCATGGACCAGTCCATGTGAGTTACTTGGTGTTGAAAGGGTTAATATAAGTTGTAAGAACTTGTTTCGTGATCGAGCTGCAATAAATGTGTATAGAATGATGCACGTTTGACGATTTCGTGCATGTAAGAAGTTTATAATTTACGACTTGTTTCTTATCAAATGAAACACAATTAGGCGGGGCAACGAGACGCTCTAAATAGTATAGATATGGTACTCGATCGTTACTGTAAGCTAAACATTTAATTAAACTTCTCCACAACTTCGGTTTTAAATTGTATATTATGACATGAAACGCTAAGCCCCTTTGATATAGATCCCACGTGAGTACAAGTCATCGAACTCTCGAGTGATCACTCTCGAATGTTGTTTATTTTTTTAGATATGTCTGTTTCGTCCGTTTTGATGTATGGCTATTTTGACACTTTACAACCCCCTTTTAGTGTCGTCCACTCCAGCCCCTCTCATCTCATGTTTATGACTGTACTAGAGTACTACGAACGGATTATAGCCACACGTTTAGCAGTATACTGTCGAAAGTATACCATATTGTGTGTTTTACGTTTATTTACCGTCGCTATCGGTTGCCCATATGAGCGACGCCTCCTGAAGAGATTAGTTATTTTAGATTGTGGAGGATAGTGCAATGATACAGAGAGAGACCAATTCCAGAATCTCCTCTTGTTCTTTTACGTGCACGGTGTCAAGCACCGACACTAGACCTCGGTTTAACGTCCCATCTGAAAGACTGTTAATTTTATTAGGGTCAGACGGGGGATCGAACCTGCGATCCCTGGATTACCAGTCCAGCGTGTTACCACTGGACTACAGATCCATCTGTAATATTGACCGAGGCGAGATGAAATATTTATATAATATATACAAACGAACAGACAAACCACAGCATAAATTATGTTAATGTGTGGTTACTGCTGTGGTTAAAAAAGTACATATTTGTTCTGTTAATTAAATGTATTGATTTTTGGATATATAAATCCATGTGCAAATGCTGAGGCAAAAGATTTGATCATAATATTTTACCATATACACACTCGCAGTGTTATATACAATAATACAAATACACTTTATTATACGTCAATTGTTTAGTTTAAACTTTGTTTATTTTACAACGATTGCGAAGCAAGTTTTAACAACTTATATTAATCACTCTTGTTGGCGCGAATGAAAGCGTAATAGAGGTCATTCGTGTGGAGGGAGACCGGAGTACCTGGAGAAAACCCACCTGTCCGATATGGCGACCACCGTACCATCTCACATATTTCCCGGTCCGAGGATCGAACCCGGGTTGCATTGGTGAGATGCGAGCGCACTAACCACTGCGCAAATCGGACAGCCACGTCAATTGTTGGAAGGTTCCAAATTACACTATTACATCGCGTTCGGATACTATATATAGACAGACAGGGGCGTAGCTAGCGATTTTGAATGCGTAGGCCCGACTAATAAATTGAGCAAAAAAGTATGCGATTTTGCAAGAGGGATCTGGGGGCATACTCCCCCGTGGACATGTTAATTCCCAGAACGTCATTGGTGCTCTCTGGCGCATTTAAACTTACGCCTTGGATGCTTAAATTTCGATATTTTGAAAGATATGAATGCTACTTTTTATGTTTGTGACCTGCAAGTCGACAACCCAACCCAACTCTTCGTCAATAATCCCCCAATCCACCACCACCCCATACAGTTTTAATTGGATTTTTGTGGTTTTAGATTGTTTTATTTTCTGGAACAATATGCAGGCCCGGGCCTTCGGGGCCTTATGTATATATGCTACATTAATGTCAAACCCCTTACAGGGGCGTAGACATGTTTGTGACCTCCAAGTTGACAACCCACCTCTTCGTCAATAATCCGACCACCCACCACCACCTATACAGTTTTAATTGGGTTTGTGTGGTTTTAGATGTATGTTTCATTAATGTCAAACCCCTTGCAGGGAAGTAGACATTTGTTCATGGGCAAGCTTAGCCGACCTAAGTGGTTAACCAGTACTAAGCAATGTGTGTGAGGTGCCTTGCTCAATGACACTACATACGTGGCCCGACTGAGTATCGAACCCGGGACCGATCGACCAAATAGTAGCTACGTGCTTGTAGAACCTGATTGTGCACATATTATGTCCAAACAAACATTATAGAGCTCAAACAACCTGTATTTTTTCAAAATGGATAAGTAATCATGAGAAATATCAATCGTGGCAGGGGAGTAATAATTAACGTGGGTGTTTATTCAAGACACTGTCTGACCGTGAAGTATGTGAGATGGTACGGTGGTCGCCAGATCGGACAGGTGGGTTTTCTCCGGGTACTCCGGTTTCCTCCCACACGAATGACCGCATTTACGCTTTCATCCGCGCCAAAGAGAGTGATTAATATAAGTTGTTAAAACTTGCTTCGCATTTTTGTATACTATTTAAACTTTAAACTTTAAACTATTCAATGCACCGTCAATATGTTACTAGACCTTCAACATAATATACAATACAATATACAGTACATTAATACAATGCAATAATACAATACATTCATACAATACATTCATACAATACATTCATACAATACATTCATACAATACATTCATACAATACATTAATACAATACATGTACATTAATACAATACATTAATACAATACATGTACATTAATACAATACATTAATACAATACATGTACATTAATACAATACATTAATACAATACATTCATAAAATACATTCATACAATACATTAATACAATACATTCATACAATACATTCATACAATACATTCATGCAATACATTCATACAATACATTAATACAATACATGTACATTAATACAATACATTAATACAATACATTCATACAATACATTAATACAATACATTCATACAATACATTCATACAATACATTCATACAATACATTAATACAATACATTCATACAATACATTAATACAATACATGTACATTAATACAATACATTAATACAATACATTCATACAATACATTCATACAGTACATTAATACAATACATTAATACAATACATGTACATTAATACAATACATTAATACAATACATGTACATTAATACAATACATTCATACAATACATTCATACAATACATTAATACAATACATTCATACAATACATTCATACAATACGTTCATACAATACATTCATACAATACATTCATACAATACATTAATACAATACATGTACATTAATACAATACATGTACATTAATACAATACATTCATACAATACATTCATACAATACATTCATACAATACATTAATACAATACATGTACATTAATACAATACATTAATACAATACATTAATACAATACATTCATACAATACATTCATACAATACATTCATACAATACATTCATACAATACATTCATACAATACATTCATACAATACATTCATACAATACATTCATACAATACATTCATAAAATACATTCATACAACACAATACATTCATACAATACATTCATACAATGCATTCATACAATACATTCATACAATACATTCATACAAAACATTCATACAAAACATTCATACAATACATTCATACAATACATTCATACAATACATTCATACAAAACATTCATACAATACATTCATACAATACATTAATAATAGTCTTTATTTATCTTGGGCGCTTATTCAACACACTGTCAATCAGCCACAGATGGATGATGATGGATGGTGATGGATGATGGATGATGATGATGCTGCTGCTGCTGCTGCTGCTGCTGCTGCTGCTGCTGCTGCTGCTGCTGATGATGATGATGATGATGATGATGGATGATGATGATGATGATGATGATGATGATGATACAGTGATATTGTAAACTATCCGATTGTCGTGGCTTCACACAGTAAACCATTGAGGTATTTGATTCAGCAATACATTCAACTCTGTTTTCGTGTGCTATGACACAAATCTCGGTATTCAATTTCTAATTTGTTTGACCATATGCGGAAATGGAGTCGGTCAGGGGAAGATTTAGCGATAGTTCGTCCACATGCAAATTAGTTTCCATCGAGTTGGAGCAAATTTTTATTATAATTAAAGTATCGCTTTTCAACAATACGGGGTGAAACACGAATTTTCTTAAACTTGTAACCATAGTAACCAGTCATAGTTCTTTGTTGGGGGGGGGGGTTGGGGGGGGGGATTTGTCATCAAAATAAAATGAAACGTGGGCTTGTTTTCAAACTGTTAGTTCCGTTTGTGAAATCCAGTTGTGGGCAGTGACCATGACGTTTTTCTTTCATTTGAAGTAATGGCTCGTTTAGCCCAAGCCGCTGAATAATTAACGTAGTTATGGAAAAGATCCAATCTTTTATACAGAACATTAGCTGGATAACAAGAAATAGATGGAAATTAACTTTATTGTGTTTGGCTAGACTGACACCATTGTCACCATACATTGTATATCGTGTTATATTGTATGCATTACCCTCAATGACCTAGCATCTCGGTAGTAGTATTTCAGTTTATTTATCCTCGCCTCCGGCGAACCATGTGGGCGAGAGCGTTTCCAAGATTATTAGTAGTTCGTGCCTTGCACCGTGTGTGCTTTACATGCATGCACCGTGTGTGATATACATGCATGCACCGTGTGTGTTATACATGCATGTACCGTGTGTGTTATACATGCATGTACCGTGTTTGTTATACATGCATGTACCGTGTGTGTTATACATGCATGTACTGTGTGTGTTATACATGCATGTACCGTGTGTGCTTTACATGCATGCACCGTGTGTGATATACATGCATGCACCGTGTGTGTTATACATGCATGTACCGTGTGTGTTATACATGCATGTACCATGCATGTCGTGTGTGTTATACATGCATGCACCGTGTGTGTTATACATGCATGTACTGTGTGTGTTATACATGCATGTACCGTGTGTGTTATACATGCATGCACCGTGTGTGTTATACATGCATGCACCGTGTGTGTTATACATGCATGCACCGTTTTGTGGTGTGTTTACATGCATCTGTGTGTTATACATGCATGCACCGTGTGTGTTATACATGCATGCACCGTGTGTGTTATACATGCATGTACTGTGTGTGTTATACATGCATGCACCGTGTGTGTTATACATGCATGTACTGTGTGTGTTATACATGCATGCACCGTGTGTGTTATACATGCATGCACCGTGTGTGTTATACATGCATGCACCGTGTGTGTTATACATGCATGTACCGTGTGTGTTATACATGCATGCACCGTGTGTGTTATACATGCATGCACCGTGTGTGTTATACATGCATGCGTGTGTGTTTTGTGTTGTGTGTGTTTTGTGTGTGTGTTTTGTGGTGGTGTTACATGCATGCACCGTGTGTGTTATACATGCATGCACCGTGTGTGTTATACATGCATGCACCGTGTGTGTTATACATGCATGTACTGTGTGTGTTATACATGCATGTACCGTGTGTGTTATACATGCATGCACCGTGTGTGTTATACATGCATGCACCGTGTGTGTTATACATGCATGCACCGTGTGTGTTATACATGCATGTACTGTGTGTGTTATACATGCATGTACCGTGTGTGTTATACATGCATGTACTGTGTGTGTTATACATGCATGTACTGTGTGTGTTATACATGCATGTACCGTGTGTGTTATACATGCATGTACTGTGTGTGTTATACATGCATGTACTGTGTGTGTTATACATGCATGTACTGTGTGTGTTATACATGCATGCACCGTGTGTGTTATACATGCATGCACCGTGTGTGTTATACATGCATGTACTGTGTGTGTTATACATGCATGTACCGTGTGTGTTATACATGCATGTACCGTGTGTGTTATACATGCATGTACCGTGTGTGTTATACATGCATGACCGTGTGTGTTATACATGCATGCGTGTGTGTTATACATGCATGCACCGTGTGTGTTATACATGCTGACGTGTGTGTTATACATGCATGCACCGTGTGTGTTATACATGCCATGCATGCACCGTGTGTGTTATACATGCATGCACTGTGTGTGTTATACATGCATGTACTGTGTGTGTTATACATGCATGTACTGTGTGTGTTATACATGCATGCACCGTGTGTGTTATACACCGTGTGTGTTATATGCACGTGTGGTTATACATGCATACCGTGTGTGTTATACATGCATGTACCGTGTGTGTTATACATGCACCGTGTGTTTTACATGCATGTTGACTGTGTGTGTTATACATGCATGCACCGTGTGTGTTATACATGCATGTACTGTGTGTGTTATACATGCATGTACTGTGTGTGTTATACATGCATGTACTGTGTGTGTTATACATGCATGTACTGTGTGTGTTATACATGCATGCACCGTGTGTGTTATACATGCATGCACCGTGTGTGTTATACATGCATGTACCGTGTGTGTTATACATGCATGTACTGTGTGTGTTATACATGCATGTACCGTGTGTGTTATACATGCATGCACCGTGTGTGTTATACATGCATGTACCGTGTGTGTTATACATGCAGTACTGTGTGTGTTACATGCATGTACCGTGTGTGTTATACATGCATGCACCGTGTGTGTTATACATGCATGCACCGTGTGTGTTATACATGCATGCACCGTGTGTGTTATACATGCATGTACCGTGTGTGTTATACATGCATGCACCGTGTGTGTTATACATGCATGTACTGTGTGTGTTATACATGCATGTACTGTGTGTGTTATACATGCATGCACCGTGTGTGTTATACATGCATGTACCGTGTGTGTTATACATGCATGCACCGTGTGTGTTATACATGCATGCACCGTGTGTGTTATACATGCATGTACTGTGTGTGTTATACATGCATGCACCGTGTGTGTTATACATGCATGCACCGTGTGTGTTATACATGCATGCACTGTGTGTGTTATACATGCATGTACCGTGTGTGTTATACATGCATGTACTGTGTGTGTTATACATGCATGTACCGTGTGTGTTATACATGCATGCACCGTGTGTGTTATACATGCATGCACCGTGTGTGTTATACATGCATGCACCGTGTGTGTTATACATGCATGTACTGTGTGTGTTATACATGCATGTACCGTGTGTGTTATACATGCATGTACGTGTGTGTTATACATGCATGTACTGTGTGTGTTATACATGCATGTACTGTGTGTGTTATACATGCATGTACTGTGTGTGTTATACATGCATGTACTGTGTGTGTTATACATGCATGTACTGTGTGTGTTATACATGCATGCACCGTGTGTGTTATACATGCATGTACTGTGTGTGTTATACATGCATGTACTGTGTGTGTTATACATGCATGTACTGTGTGTGTTATACATGCATGTACCGTGTGTGTTATACATGCATGTACCGTGTGTGTTATACATGCATGTACCGTGTGTGTTATACATGCATGTACTGTGTGTGTTATACATGCATGTACTGTGTGTGTTATACATGCATGTACCGTGTGTGTTATACATGCATGTACTGTGTGTGTTATACATGCATGTACTGTGTGTGTTATACATGCATGTACCGTGTGTGTTATACATGCATGTACTGTGTGTGTTATACATGCATGTACTGTGTGTGTTATACATGCATGCACCGTGTGTGTTATACATGCATGTACCGTGTGTGTTATACATGCATGTACTGTGTGTGTTATACATGCATGTACCGTGTGTGTTATACATGCATGTACCGTGTGTGTTATACATGCATGCACCGTGTGTGTTATACATGCATGTACCGTGTGTGTTATACATGCATGTACCGTGTGTGTTATACATGCATGCACCGTGTGTGTTATACATGCATGTACTGTGTGTGTTATACATGCATGTACTGTGTGTGTTATACATGCATGCACCGTGTGTGTTATACATGCATGTACTGTGTGTGTTATACATGCATGCACCGTGTGTGTTATACATGCATGCACCGTGTGTGTTATACATGCATGTACTGTGTGTGTTATACATGCATGCACCGTGTGTGTTATACATGCATGCACCGTGTGTGTTATACATGCATGTACTGTGTGTGTTATACATGCATGTACTGTGTGTGTTATACATGCATGCACCGTGTGTGTTATACATGCATGCACCGTGTGTGTTATACATGCATGCACCGTGTGTGTTATACATGCATGCACCGTGTGTGTTATACATGCATGTACTGTGTGTGTTATACATGCATGTACTGTGTGTGTTATACATGCATGTACCGTGTGTGTTATACATGCATGTACTGTGTGTGTTATACATGCATGCACCGTGTGTGTTATACATGCATGCACCGTGTGTGTTATACATGCATGCACCGTGTGTGTTATACATGCATGTACTGTGTGTGTTATACATGCATGCACCGTGTGTGTTATACATGCATGCACCGTGTGTGTTATACATGCATGCACCGTGTGTGTTATACATGCATGCACCGTGTGTGTTATACATGCATGCACCGTGTGTGTTATACATGCATGCACCGTGTGTGTTATACATGCATGTACCGTGTGTGTTATACATGCATGTACCGTGTGTGTTATACATGCATGCACCGTGTGTGTTATACATGCATGCACCGTGTGTGTTATACATGCATGTACTGTGTGTGTTATACATGCATGTACTGTGTGTGTTATACATGCATGTACTGTGTGTGTTATACATGCATGTACTGTGTGTGTTATACATGCATGTACTGTGTGTGTTATACATGCATGTACCGTGTGTGTTATACATGCATGTACTGTGTGTGTTATACATGCACGTGTGTGTTATACATGCATGTACTGTGTGTGTTATACATGCATGTATACTGTGTGTGTTATACATGCATGTACTGTGTGTGTTATACATGCATGTACCGTGTGTGTTATACATGCATGTGTGTGTGTTATACATGCATGTACTGTGTGTGTTATACATGCATGTACTGGTGTGTGTTATACATGCATGCACCGTGTGTGTTATATGCATGTGTGTGTTATACATGCATGCGTGTGTGTTATACATGCTGTGTGTGTATACATGCATGCACCGTGTGTGTTATACATGCATGTACTGTGTGTGTTATACATGCATGTACTGTGTGTGTTATACATGCATGTACTGTGTGTGTTATACATGCATGCACCGTGTGTGTTATATATACATGCATGTACCGTGTGTGTTATACATGCATGCACTGTGTGTGTTATACATGCATACCGTGTGTGTTATACATGCATGTACCGTGTGTGTTATACATGCATGCACCGTGTGTGTTATACATGCATGCACCGTGTGTGTTATACATGCATGTACTGTGTGTGTTATACATGCATGCACCGTGTGTGTTATACATGCATACCGTGTGTGTTATACATGCATGTACTGTGTGTGTTATACATGCATGCACCTGTGTGTGTTATACATGCATGCACCGTGTGTGTTATACATGCATGTACTGTGTGTGTTATACATGCATGTACTGTGTGTGTTATACATGCATACCGTGTGTGTTATACATGCACTGTGTGTGTTATACATGCATACCGTGTGTGTTATACATGCATGCACCGTGTACTGTGTGTGTTATACATGCATGTACTGTGTGTTATACATGCATGTACTGTGTGTGTTATACATGCACGTGTGTGTTACATGCATACTGTGTGTGTTATACATGCACTGTGTGTGTTATACATGCATGTACTGTGTGTTATACATGCATGTACCGTGTGTGTTATACATGCATGCACCGTGTGTGTTATATGCATGCACTGTGTGTGTTATACATGCATGTACTGTGTGTGTTATACATGCACCGTGTGTGTTATACATGCATGCACCGTGTGTGTTATACATGCATGTACTGTGTGTGTTATACATGCATGCACCGTGTGTGTTATATGCACGTGTGTGTTATACATGCATGCACCGTGTGTGTTATACATGCACTGTGTGTGTTATACATGCATGTGTGTGTTATACATGCATGCACCGTGTGTGTTATACATGCATGCACCGTGTGTGTTATACATGCATGCACCGTGTGTGTTATACATGCATGTTATACATGCATGTACTGTGTGTGTTATACATGCACGTGTGTGTTATACATGCATGCACTGTGTGTGTTATACATGCATGCACTGTGTGTGTTATACATGCATGTACTGTGTGTGTTATACATGCATGTACTGTGTGTGTTATACATGCATGTACTGTGTGTGTTATACATGCATGTACCGTGTGTGTTATACATGCATGTACTGTGTGTGTTATACATGCATGTACTGTGTGTGTTATACATGCATGTACTGTGTGTGTTATACATGCATGTACCGTGTGTGTTATACATGCATGTACCGTGTGTGTTATACATGCATGTACTGTGTGTGTTATACATGCATGTACCGTGTGTGTTATACATGCATGTACTGTGTGTGTTATACATGCATGTACCGTGTGTTATACATGCATGTACTGTGTGTGTTATACATGCATGTACCGTGTGTGTTATACATGCATGTACTGTGTGTTATACATGCATGTACTGTGTGTGTTATACATGCATGTACTGTGTGTTATACATGCATGACCGTGTGTGTTATACATGCATGTACCGTGTGTGTTATACATGCATGTACCGTGTGTGTTATACATGCATGCACCGTGTGTGTTATACATGCATGTACTGTGTGTGTTATACATGCATGTACTGTGTGTGTTATACATGCATGTACCGTGTGTGTTATACATGCATGTACCGTGTGTGTTATACATGCATGCACCGTGTGTGTTATACATGCATGTACTGTGTGTGTTATACATGCATGTACCGTGTGTGTTATACATGCATGTACCGTGTGTGTTATACATGCATGTACTGTGTGTGTTATACATGCATGTACTGTGTGTTATACATGCATGTACTGTGTGTGTTATACATGCATGTACTGTGTGTGTTATACATGCATGTACTGTGTGTGTTATACATGCATGTACCGTGTGTGTTATACATGCATGTACCGTGTGTGTTATACATGCATGCACCGTGTGTGTTATACATGCATGTACTGTGTGTGTTATACATGCATGCACCGTGTGTGTTATACATGCATGCACCGTGTGTGTTATACATGCATGTACTGTGTGTGTTATACATGCATGTACCGTGTGTGTTATACATGCATGTACTGTGTGTGTTATACATGCATGTACTGTGTGTGTTATACATGCATGTACTGTGTGTGTTATACATGCATGCACCGTGTGTGTTATACATGCATGTACCGTGTGTGTTATACATGCATGTACTGTGTGTGTTATACATGCATGTACTGTGTGTGTTATACATGCATGTACTGTGTGTGTTATACATGCATGTACCGTGTGTGTTATACATGCATGTACCGTGTGTGTTATACATGCATGTACTGTGTGTGTTATACATGCATGTACCGTGTGTGTTATACATGCATGTACTGTGTGTGTTATACATGCATGTACTGTGTGTGTTATACATGCATGTACCGTGTGTGTTATACATGCATGTACTGTGTGTGTTATACATGCATGTACTGTGTGTGTTATACATGCATGTACCGTGTGTGTTATACATGCATGTACTGTGTGTGTTATACATGCATGCACCGTGTGTGTTATACATGCATGTACTGTGTGTGTTATACATGCATGCACCGTGTGTGTTATACATGCATGTACTGTGTGTGTTATACATGCATGTACCGTGTGTGTTATACATGCATGTACCTGTGTGTGTTATACATGCATGTACTGTGTGTGTTATACATGCATGTACTGTGTGTGTTATACATGCATGTACTGTGTGTGTTATACATGCATGTACTGTGTGTGTTATACATGCATGTACCGTGTGTGTTATACATGCATGTACTGTGTGTGTTATACATGCATGTACTGTGTGTGTTATACATGCATGTACTGTGTGTGTTATACATGCATGCACCGTGTGTGTTATACATGCATGTACTGTGTGTGTTATACATGCATGTACTGTGTGTGTTATACATGCATGCACCGTGTGTGTTATACATGCATGCACCGTGTGTGTTATACATGCATGCACCGTGTGTGTTATACATGCATGTACCGTGTGTGTTATACATGCATGTACTGTGTGTGTTATACATGCATGCACCGTGTGTGTTATACATGCATGCACCGTGTGTGTTATACATGCATGCACCGTGTGTGTTATACATGCATGTACTGTGTGTGTTATACATGCATGTACTGTGTGTGTTATACATGCATGTACTGTGTGTGTTATACATGCATGTACTGTGTGTGTTATACATGCATGTACTGTGTGTTATACATGCATGCACCGTGTGTGTTATACATGCATGTACTGTGTGTGTTATACATGCATGTACTGTGTGTGTTATACATGCATGTACCGTGTGTGTTATACATGCATGTACTGTGTGTGTTATACATGCATGCACCGTGTGTGTTATACATGCATGTACTGTGTGTGTTATACATGCATGTACTGTGTGTGTTATACATGCATGTACCGTGTGTGTTATACATGCATGTACCGTGTGTGTTATACATGCATGTACTGTGTGTGTTATACATGCATGTACCGTGTGTGTTATACATGCATGCACCGTGTGTGTTATACATGCATGTACCGTGTGTGTTATACATGCATGCACCGTGTGTGTTATACATGCATGCACCGTGTGTGTTATACATGCATGCACCGTGTGTGTTATACATGCATGTACTGTGTGTGTTATACATGCATGTACCGTGTGTGTTATACATGCATGTACTGTGTGTGTTATACATGCATGCACCGTGTGTGTTATACATGCATGTACCGTGTGTGTTATACATGCATGTACCGTGTGTGTTATACATGCATGTACTGTGTGTGTTATACATGCATGTACTGTGTGTTATACATGCATGTACTGTGTGTGTTATACATGCATGTACTGTGTGTGTTATACATGCATGTACTGTGTGTGTTATACATGCATGTACTGTGTGTGTTATACATGCATGTACTGTGTGTGTTATACATGCATGTACTGTGTGTGTTATACATGCATGTACTGTGTGTGTTATACATGCATGCACCGTGTGTGTTATACATGCATGTACTGTGTGTGTTATACATGCATGTACTGTGTGTGTTATACATGCATGTACTGTGTGTGTTATACATGCATGTACTGTGTGTGTTATACATGCATGCACTGTGTGTGTTATACATGCATGCACCGTGTGTGTTATACATGCATGTACTGTGTGTGTTATACATGCATGCACCGTGTGTGTTATACATGCATGCACCGTGTGTGTTATACATGCATGTACTGTGTGTGTTATACATGCATGTACTGTGTGTGTTATACATGCATGTACTGTGTGTGTTATACATGCATGCACCGTGTGTGTTATACATGCATGTACTGTGTGTGTTATACATGCATGTACTGTGTGTGTTATACATGCATGTACTGTGTGTGTTATACATGCATGTACCGTGTGTGTTATACATGCATGTACTGTGTGTGTTATACATGCATGTACTGTGTGTGTTATACATGCATGTACCGTGTGTGTTATACATGCATGTACTGTGTGTGTTATACATGCATGTACTGTGTGTGTTATACATGCATGTACTGTGTGTGTTATACATGCATGCACCGTGTGTGTTATACATGCATGCACCGTGTGTGTTATACATGCATGTACTGTGTGTGTTATACATGCATGTACTGTGTGTGTTATACATGCATGTACCGTGTGTGTTATACATGCATGTACTGTGTGTGTTATACATGCATGTACCGTGTGTGTTATACATGCATGTACTGTGTGTGTTATACATGCATGTACTGTGTGTGTTATACATGCATGTACTGTGTGTGTTATACATGCATGTACCGTGTGTGTTATACATGCATGTACGGTGTGTGTTATACATGCATGTACTGTGTGTGTTATACATGCATGTACTGTGTGTGTTATACATGCATGTACTGTGTGTGTTATACATGCATGTACCGTGTGTGTTATACATGCATGTACCGTGTGTGTTATACATGCATGTACTGTGTGTGTTATACATGCATGTACTGTGTGTGTTATACATGCATGTACCGTGTGTGTTATACATGCATGTACTGTGTGTGTTATACATGCATGTACTGTGTGTGTTATACTTGCATGTACCGTGTGTGTTATACATGCATGTACTGTGTGTGTTATACATGCATGTACTGTGTGTGTTATACATGCATGCACCGTGTGTGTTATACATGCATGTACCGTGTGTGTTATACATGTGTGCATGTACCGTGTGTGTTATACATGCATGCACCGTGTGTGTTATATGTGTGTGTGTTATACATGCATGCACCGTGTGTGTTATACATGCTGTGTGTGTATACATGCATGCACCGTGTGTGTTATACATGCATGCACTGTGTGTGTTATACATGCATGTACTGTGTGTGTTATACATGCATGTACCGTGTGTGTTATACATGCATGCACCGTGTGTGTTATATGGTGTGTGTTCATGCATGTACCGTGTGTGTTATACATGCATCATGCATACTGTGTGTGTTATACATGCATGTACTGTGTGTGTTATACATGCATGCACCGTGTGTGTTATACATGCATGCACCGTGTGTGTTATACATGCATGCACCGTGTGTGTTATACATGCATGCACCGTGTGTGTTATACATGCATACCGTGTGTGTTATACATGCATGTACTGTGTGTGTTATACATGCATGTACCTGTGTGTGTTATACATGCATGTACTGTGTGTGTTATACATGCATGTACCGTGTGTGTTATACATGCATGTACTGTGTGTGTTATACATGCATACCGTGTGTGTTATACATGCATGTGTGTGTGTACTGTGTGTTATACATGCATGTACTGTGTGTGTTATACATGCACCGTGTGTGTATACATGCATGTACTGTGTGTGTTATACATGCACTGTGTGTGTTATACATGCATGTACTGTGTGTTATACATGCATGTACCGTGTGTGTTATACATGCATGCACCGTGTGTGTTATACATGCATGCACTGTGTGTGTTATACATGCATGTACTGTGTGTGTTTTGCGTGTGTGTTATACATGCATGCACCGTGTGTGTTATACATGCATGCACCGTGTGTGTTATACATGCATGTACCGTGTGTGTTATATGGTGTGTGTTTTGTGGTGTGTGTTTTGTGTGTGTGTTTTGTGTGTGTGTTTCATGCATGTACCGTGTGTGTTATACATGCATGCACCGTGTGTGTGTGTTTGTGTGTGTGTGTGTTTTGTGTTTTGTGTTGTGTGTGTTTTGGTGTGTGTTTTGTGGTGTGTGTTTTGTGTGTGTGTGTTTTGTGTTGTGTGTGTTTTGTGTTGTGTGTGTTTTGTGTGTGTGTGTTTTGTGTGTGTGTGTTTTGTGTTGTGTGTGTTTTGTGTTTGTGTGTGTTTTGTGTTGTGTGTGTTTTGTGTGTGTGTGTTTTGTGGTGTGTGTTTTGTGTTGTGTGTGTTTTGTGGTGTGTGTTTTGTGGTGTGTGTTTGTGGTGTGTGTTTTGTGTGTGTGTGTTTTGTGGTGTGTGTTTTGTGTTGTGTGTGTTTTGTGTTGTGTGTGTTTTGTGGTGTGTGTTTTGTGTTGTGTGTGTTTTGTGGTGTGTGTTTTGTGGTGTGTGTTTTGTGTTGTGTGTGTTTTGTGGTGTGTGTTTTGTGGTGTGTGTTTTGTGTTGTGTGTGTTGTGTTGTGTGTGTTTTGTGGTGTGTGTTTTGTGGTGTGTGTTTTGTGGTGTGTGTTTTGTGGTGTGTGTTTTGTGGTGTGTGTTTTGTGTTGTGTGTGTTTTGTGTTGTGTGTGTTTTGTGTGTGTGTGTTTTGTGTTTGTGTGTGTTTTGTGTTGTGTGTGTTTTGTGTGTGTGTGTTTTGTGGTGTGTGTTTTGTGGTGTGTGTTTTGTGTTGTGTGTGTTTTGTGGTGTGTGTTTTGTGGTGTGTGTTTTGTGGTGTGTGTTTTGTGGTGTGTGTTTTGTGGTGTGTGTTTTGTGGTGTGTGTTTTGTGGTGTGTGTTTTGTGGTGTGTGTTTTGTGGTGTGGTGTTTTGTGGTGTGTGTTTTGTGTGTGTGTTTTGGTGTGTGTTTTGTGTGTGTGTTTTGTGGTGTGTGTTTTGTGGTGTGTGTTTTGTGTGTTGTGTGTGTTTTGTGTTGTGTGTGTTTTGTGGTGTGTGTTTTGTGGTGTGTGTTTTGTGTTGTGTGTGTTTTTGGTGTGTGTTTTGTGTTGGGTGTGTTATACATGCATGTACCGTGTGTTATACATGCATGTACTGTGTGTGTTATACATGCATGCACCGTGTGTGTTATACATGCATGTACCGTGTGTGTTATACATGCATGTACTGTGTGTGTTATACATGCATGTACCGTGTGTGTTATACATGCATGTACCGTGTGTGTTATACATGCATGCACCGTGTGTGTTATACATGCATGCACCGTGTGTGTTATACATGCATGTACTGTGTGTGTTATACATGCATGTACCGTGTGTGTTATACATGCATGTACTGTGTGTGTTTTGTGGTGTGTGTTTACATGCATGTACTGTGTGTGTTATACATGCATGTACTGTGTGTGTTTTACATGCATGTACTGTGTGTGTTATACATGCATGTACTGTGTGTGTTTTACGTGCATGTACTGTGTGTGTTTTACGTGCATGTACTGTGTGTGTTTTACATGCATGTACTGTGTGTGTTTTACGTGCATGTACTGTGTGTGTTTTACATGCATGTACTGTGTGTGTTTTACATGCATGCACCGTGTGTGTTATACATGCATGACTGTGTGTGTTATACATGCATGTACTGTGTGTGTTATACATGCATGTACTGTGTGTGTTATACATGCATGCACCGTGTGTGTTATCATGCATGTACTGTGTGTGTTATACATGCATGTACTGTGTGTGTTATACATGCATGCACCATGTGTGTTATACATGCATGCACCGTGTGTGTTATACATGCATGTACTGTGTGTGTTATACATGCATGTACCGTGTGTGTTATACATGCATGTACTGTGTGTGTTATACATGCATGCACCGTGTGTGTTATACATGCATGCACCGTGTGTGTTATACATGCATGCACCGTGTGTGTTATACATGCATGTACTGTGTGTGTTATACATGCATGTACTGTGTGTGTTATACATGCATGTACTGTGTGTGTTATACATGCATGTACTGTGTGTGTTATACATGCATGTACTGTGTGTGTTATACATGCATGCACCGTGTGTGTTATACATGCATGTACTGTGTGTGTTATACATGCATGTACTGTGTGTGTTATACATGCATGTACTGTGTGTGTTATACATGCATGTACTGTGTGTGTTATACATGCATGCACCGTGTGTGTTATACATGCATGTACCGTGTGTGTTATCATGCATGTACCGTGTGTGTTATACATGCATGCACCGTGTGTGTTATACATGCATGCACCGTGTGGTTATACATGCATGTACCGTGTGTGTTATACATGCTGTACCGTGTGTGTTATACATGCATGCACCGTGTGTGTTATACATGCATGCACCGTGTGTGTTATACATGCATGCACCGTGTGTGTTATACATGCATGTACCGTGTGTGTTATACATGCATGCACCGTGTGTGTTATACATGCATGCACCGTGTGTGTTATACATGCATGCACCGTGTGTGTTATACATGCATGCACCGTGTGTGTTATACATGCATGCACCGTGTGTGTTATACATGCATGCACCGTGTGTGTTATACATGCATGTACTGTGTGTGTTTTACGTTTATTTATCGTCGCTACCGGTTGCCCTTTTGAGCGACGCCTCCTGAAGAGATTAGTCATTTTAGATTGTTGGAGGATAGTGCAATGATACAGACACAAACCCATTCCAGAGTCTCCTCTGGTTATTTTACGAGCACAGTGTACAGCACTGACACGATACCTCGGTTTAAAGTCCCATCTGAAAGACTGTTAATTTTATTAGGGTCAGGCGGGGCATCGAACCTGCAATCCCTGGGTTACTAGTCCAGCTTGTTGCCACTGTACTATAGATCCGTCTGTGCCAAATCGCAATTATGATCACGATGATGATGATTGAGTTTATTTACCCTCGCCTCCGGCGAACCATATGGGCGAGCGCGCAATTATGATCACCGTTTTATCTGACACTTATTAAGACATCTACTTAATCGCATGCCATAAATGTGTCAAAGTTGAGTATCAATCAAACAATAATAATAATAAAGACTTTATTTTACGAGGGAGTCTCAGGAATAGGTCTCTGTCTGTATCATTGCACTATCCTCCACACAAATCTAAAATGACTAATCTCTTCAGGAGGCGTTCGATCCCCTGCATGCTGTGGTTTGTCCGTTCGTTTGTATATATTATATAAATATTTCATCTCGCCTCTGTCGATATTACAGACGGATCTGTAGTCCAGTGGTAACACGCTGGACTGGTAATCCAGGGATCGCAAGTTCGATCCCCCGTCTGACCCTAATAAAATTAACAGTCTTTCAGATGGGACGTTAAACCGAGGTATCGTGTCGGTGCTTTACACCGTGCACGTAAAAGAACCAGAGGATATTCTGGAATGTGTCTCTGTCTGTATCATGCACTATCCTCCAACATATAATATAACTAATCTCTTCAGGAGGCGTCGCTCATATGGGCAACCGGTAGCGACGATGAATAAACGTAAAAACACACTCTTCAGGAGGCGTCGCTCATATGGGCAACCGGTAGAGACGATAAATAAACGTAAAAACACACTCTTCAGGAGGCGTCGCTCATATGGGCAACCGGTAGCGACGATAAATAAACGTAAAACACACAC
>JABXNX010003929.1:0-20012 GCA_014843695.1 Archivesica marissinica
TGCACAAGCTAACGTGCATGGACAGTCCATACATCCTGCAGCTACAGCGTGGTGTTGCACAAGCTAACGTACATGGACAGTCCATACATCCTGCAGCTACAGCGTGGTGTTGCACAAGCTAACGTGCATGGACAGTCCATACACCCTGCAGCTACAGCATGGTGTTGCACAAGCTAACGTACATGGACAGCCCATACACCCTGCAGCTACAGCGTGGTGTTGCACAAGCTAACGTGCATGGACAGCCCATACACCATGCAGCTACAGCGTGGTTTTGTACAAGCTAACGTGCATGGACAGTCCATACATCCTGCAGCTACAGCGTGGTGTTGCACAAGCTAACGTGCATGGACAGTCCATACATCCTGCAGCTACAGCGTGGTGTTGCACAAGCTAACGTGCATGGACAGTCCATACATCCTGCAGCTACAGCGTGGTGTTGCACAAGCTAACGTGCATGGACAGCCCATACATCCTGCAGCTACAGCGTGGTGTTGCACAAGCTAACGTGCATGGACAGTCCATACATCCTGCAGCTACAGCGTGGTGTTGCACAAGCTAACGTGCATGGACAGTCCATACATCCTGCAGCTACAGCGTGGTGTTGCACAAGCTAACGTGCATGGACAGCCCGTACATCCTGCAGCTACAGCGTGGTGTTGCACAAGCTAACGTGCATGGACAGTCCATACATCCTGCAGCTACAGCGTGGTGTTGCACAAGCTAACGTGCATGGACACCTACATCATGCAGCTACAGCGTGTGTTGCCAAGCAACGTACATGGGAAGCCCATACATCCTGCAGCTACAGCGTGGTGTTGCACAGCTAACGTACATGGACAGTCCATACACCCTGCAGCTACAGCGTGGTGTTGCACAAGCTAACGTCATGGACAGTCCATACATCCTGCAGCTACAGCGTGGTGTTGCTCACATCAACGTGCATGGACAGTCCATACACCCTGCAGCTAGAGCGTGGTGTTGTACAAGCTAACGTGCATGGACAGTCCATACATCCTGCAGCTAGAGCTTGGTGTTGCACAAGCTAACGTGCATGGACAGCCCGTACATCCTGCAGCTACAGCGTGGTATTGCACAAGCTAACGTGCATGGACAGTCCATACATCCTGCAGCTACAGCTTGGTGTTGCACAAGCTAACGTGCATGGACAGTCCATACATCCTGTAGCTACAGGGTGGTGTTGCACAAGCTAACGTATATGGGACAGCCCATACACCCTGCAGCTACAGCGTGGTGTTGCACAAGCTAACGTACACGGACAGTCCATACATCCTGCAGCTACAGCGTGGTGTTGCACAAGCTAACGTGCATGGACAGCCCGTACATCCTGCAGCTACAGCGTGGTATTGCACAAGCTAACCTACATGGACAGCCCATACATCCTGCAGCTACAGCGTGGTGTTGCACAAGCTAACGTGCATGGACAGCCCGTACATCCTGCAGCTACAGTGTGGTGTTGCACAAGTCAACGTACATGGGGCAGCCCATACATCCTGCAGCTACAGCGTGGTGTTGCACAAGCTAACGTATATGGGACAGCCCATACACCCTGCAGCTACAGCGTGGTGTTGCACAAGCTAACGTACACGGACAGTCCATAAACCTTGCATCTACAGCATGGTGTTGCACAAGCTAACGTGCATGGGCAGCCCATACACCCTGCAGCTACAGTATGGTGTTGCACAAGCTAACGTACATGGACAACCCATACACCATGCAGCTACAGCGTGGTTTTGCACAAGCTAACGTGCATGGACAGTCCATACACCCTGCAGCTACAGCGTAGTGTTGCACAAGCTAACGTGCATGGACAGTCCATATATCCTGAAGCTACAGCGTGGTATTGCACAGGCTAACGTGCATGGACAGTACATACATCCTGCAGCTACAGCGTGGTGTTGTACAAGCTAACATGCATGGACAGTCTATACATCCTGCAGCTACAGCGTGGTGTTGCACAAGCTAACGTGCATGGACACGTACATCCTGCAGCTACAGCGTGGTATTGCACAAGCTAACGTGCATGGACAGTCCATACATCCTGCAGCTACAGCGTGGTGTTGCACAAGCTAACGTGCATGGACAGTCCATACATCCAGCAGCTACAGCGTGGTGTTGCACAAGCTAACGTGCTTGGACAGCCCGTACATCCTGCAGCTACAACGTGGTATTGCACAAGCTAACCTACATGGACAGCCCATAAATCCTGCAGCTACAGCGAGGTGTTGCACAAGCTAACGTGCATGTACACCCCGTACATCATGCAGCTACAGCGTGGTGTTGCACAAGTCAACGTACATGGGGAAGCCCTTACATCCTGCAGCTACAGCGTGGTGTTGCACAAGCTAACGTACATGGGACAGCCCATACACCCTGCAGCTACAGCGTGGTGTTGCACAAGTTAACGTACATGGACAGTCCATACATCCTGCAGCTACAGCGTGGTGTTGCACACATCAACGTGCATGGACAGTCCATACATCCTGCAGCTAGAGCTTGGTGTTGCACAAGCTAACGTGCATGGACAGCCCGTACATCCTGCAGCTACAGCGTGGTATTGCACAAGCTAACGTGCATGGACAGTCCATACATCCTGCAGCTACAGCTTGGTGTTGCACAAGCTAACGTGCATGGACAGTCCATACATCCTGCAGCTACAGCGTGGTGTTGCACAAGCTAACGTATATGGGACAGCCCATACACCCTGCAGCTACAGCGTGGTGTTGCACAAGCTAACGTACACGGACAGTCCATACATCCTGCAGCTACAGCGTGGTGTTGCACAAGCTAACGTGCATGGACAGCCCGTACATCCTGCAGCTACAGCGTGGTATTGCACAAGCTAACCTACATGGACAGCCCATACATCCTGCAGCTACAGCGTGGTGTTGCACAAGCTAACGTGCATGGACAGCCCGTACATCCTGCAGCTACAGCGTGGTGTTGCACAAGTCAACGTACATGGGGCAGCCCATACATCCTGCAGCTACAGTGTGGTGTTGCACAAGCTAACGTACATGGGACAGCCCATACACCCTGCAGCTACAGCGTGGTGTTGCACAAGCTAACGTACATGGACAGTCCATACATCCTGCAGCTACAGCGTGGTATTGCACACATCAACATGCATGGACAGTCCATACACCCTGCAGCTAGAGCGTGGTGTTGTACAAGCTAACGTGCATGGACAGTCCATACATCCTGCAGCTAGAGCTTGGTGTTGTACAAGCTAACGTGCAAGGACAGTCCATACATCCTGCAGCTACAGCATGGTATTGCACAAGCTAACGTGCATGGACAGTCCATACATCCTGCAGCTACAGCGTGGTGTTGCACATGCTAACGTACATGGACAGCCCATACATCCTGCAGCTACAGCGTCGTGTTGCACAAGCTAACGTACATGGGCAGTCCATACATACTGCAGCTACAGCGTGGTGTCGCACAAGCTAACGTACATGGGACAGTCCATACATCCTGCAGCTACGGCGTCGTGTTGCACAAGCTAACGTGCATGGACAGTCCATACATCCTGCAGCTACGGCGTCGTGTTGCACAAGCTAACGTACATGGGCAGTCCATACATACTGCAGCTACAGCGGTGTCGCACAAGCTAACGTGCATGGACAGTCCATACATCCTGCAGCTACGGCGTCGTGTTGCACAAGCTAACGTGCATGGACAGCCCATACATCCTGCAGCTACAGCGTGGTGTTGCACAAGCCAACGTACATGGGCAGTCCATACATCCTGCAGCTACGGCGTCGTGTTGCACAAGCTAACGTGCATGGACAGCCCATACATCCTGCAGCTACAGCGTGGTGTTGCACAAGCTAACGTACATGGACAGTCCATACATCCTGCAGCTACAGCGTGGTGTTGCACAAGCCAACGTACATGGACAGTCCATACATCCTGCAGCTACAGCGTGGTGTTGCACAAGCTAACGTGCATGAACAGTCCATACACCCTACAGCTACAGCGTGGAGTTGTACAAGCTAACGTACATGGACAGCCCATTCATCCTGCAACTACAGTGTGGTGTTGCACAAGCTAACGTACATGAACAGCCCATACATCCTGTAGCTACAGCGTGGTGTTGCACATGCTAACGTACATGGACAGCCCATACATCATGCAGCTACGGCGTCGTGTTGCACAAGCTAACGTACATGGGCAGTCCATACATACTGCAGCTACAGCGTGGTGTCGCACAAGCTAACGTACATGGGACAGTCCATACATCCTGCAGCTACGGCGTCGTGTTGCACAAGCTAACGTGCATGGACAGTCTATACATCCTGCAGCTACGGCGTCGTGTTGCACAAGCTAACGTACATGGGCAGTCCATACATACTGCAGCTACAGCGTGGTGTCGCACAAGCTAACGTGCATGGACAGTCCATACATCCTGCAGCTACGGCGTCGTGTCGCACAAGCTAACATGCATGGACAGCCCATACATCCTGCAGCTACAGCGTGGTGTTGCACAAGCCAACGTGCATGGACAGTCTATACATCATGCAGCTACAGCGTAGTGTTGTACAAGCTAACGTGCATGAACAGCCCATACATCATGCAGCTACAGCGTGGAGTTGTACAAGCTAACGTACATGGACAGCCCATTCATCCTGCAACTACAGTGTGGTGTTGCACAAGCTAACGTACATGGACAGTCCATACATCCTGCAGCTACAGCGTGGTGTTGCACAAGCTAACGTGCATGGACAGTCCATACATCCTGCAGCTACAGCGTGGTGTTGCACAAGCTAACGTGCATGGACAGTCCATACATCCTGCAGCTACAGCGTGGTGTTGCACAAGCTAACGTGCATGGACAGTCCATACATCCTGCAGCTACAGCGTGGTGTTGCACAAGCTAACGTGCATGGACAGTCCATACATCCTGCAGCTACAGCGTGGTGTTGCACAAGCTAACGTACATGGGGCAGTCCATACATCCTGCAGCTACAGCGTGGTGTTGCACAAGCTAACGTACATGGGGCAGTCCATACACCCTGCAGCTACAGCGTGGTGTTGCACAAGCTAACGTGCATGGACAGTCCATACATCCTGCAGCTACAGCGTGGTGTTGCACAAGCTAACGTGCATGGACAGTCCATACATCCTGCAGCTACAGCGTGGTGTTGCACAAGCTAACGTGCATGGACAGCCCGCACATCCTGCAGCTACAGCGTGGTATTGCACAAGCTAACCTACATGGACAGCCCATAAATTCTGCAGCTACAGCGTGGTGTTGCACAAGCTAACGTGCATGTACAGCCCGTACATCATGCAGCTACAGCGTGGTGTTGCACAAGTCAACGTACATGGGGCAGCCCTTACATCCTGCAGCTACAGCGTGGTGTTGCACAAGCTAACGTACATGGGACAGCCCATACACCCTGCAGCTACGGCGTGGTGTTGCACAAGCTAACGTACATGGACAGTCCATACATCCTGCAGCTACAGCGTGGTGTTGCACACATCAACGTGCATGGACAGTCCATACACCCTGCAGCTAGAGCGTGGTGTTGTACAAGCTAACGTACATGGACAGTCCATACATCCTGCAGCTAGAGCTTGGTGTTGCACAAGCTAACGTGCATGGACAGCCCGTACATCCTGCAGCTACAGCGTGGTATTGCACAAGCTAACGTGCATGGACAGTCCATACATCCTGCAGCTACAGCTTGGTGTTGCACAAGCTAACGTGCATGGACAGTCCATACATCCTGCAGCTACAGCGTGGTATTGCACAAGCTAACCTACATGGACAGCCCATAAATCCTGCAGCTACAGCGTGGTGTTGCACAAGCTAACGTGCATGTACAGCCCGTACATCATGCAGCTACAGCGTGGTGTTGCACAAGTCAACGTACATGGGGCAGCCCTTACATCCTGCAGCTACAGCGTGGTGTTGCACAAGCTAACGTACATGGGACAGCCCATACACCCTGCAGCTACAGCGTGGTGTTGCACAAGCTAACGTACATGGACAGTCCATACATCCTGCAGCTACAGCGTGGTGTTGCACACATCAACGTGCATGGACAGTCCATACACCCTGCAGCTAGAGCGTGGTGTTGTACAAGCTAACGTACATGGACAGTCCATACATCCTGCAGCTAGAGCTTGGTGTTGCACAAGCTAACGTGCATGGACAGCCCGTACATCCTGCAGCTACAGCGTGGTATTGCACAAGCTAACGTGCATGGACAGTCCATACATCCTGCAGCTACAGCTTGGTGTTGCACAAGCTAACGTGCATGGACAGTCCATACATTCTGCAGCTACAGCGTGGTGTTGCACAAGCTAACGTATATGGGACAGCCCATACACCCTGCAGCTACAGCGTGGTGTTGCACAAGCTAACGTACACGGACAGTCCATACATCCTGCAGCTACAGCGTGGTGTTGCACAAGCTAACGTACATGGACAGTCCATACATCCTGCAGCTACAGCGTGGTGTTGCACACATCAACGTGCATGGACAGTCCATACACCCTGCAGCTAGAGCGTGGTGTTGTACAAGCTAACGTGCATGGACAGTCCATACATCCTGCAGCTAGAGCTTGGTGTTGCACAAGCTAACGTGCATGGACAGCCCGTACATCCTGCAGCTACAGCGTGGTATTGCACAAGCTAACGTGCATGGACAGTCCATACATCCTGCAGCTACAGCTTGGTGTTGCACAAGCTAACGTGCATGGACAGTCCATACATCCTGCAGCTACAGCGTGGTGATGCACAAGCTAACGTATATGGGACAGCCCATACACCCTGCAGCTACAGCGTGGTGTTGCACAAGCTAACGTACACGGACAGTCCATACATCCTGCAGCTACAGTGTGGTGTTGCACAAGCTAACGTACATGGGTCAGCCCATACACCCTGCAGCTACAGCGTGGTGTTGCACAAGCTAACGTACATGGACAGTCCATACATCCTGCAGCTACAGCGTGGTATTGCACACATCAACATGCATGGACAGTCCATACACCCTGCAGCTAGAGCGTGGTGTTGTACAAGCTAACGTGCATGGACAGTCCATACATCCTGCAGCTAGAGCTTGGTGTTGTACAAGCTAACGTGCAAGGACAGTCCATACATCCTGCAGCTACAGCATGGTATTGCACAAGCTAACGTGCATGGACAGTCCATACATCCTGCAGCTACAGCGTGGTGTTGCACATGCTAACGTACATGGACAGCCCATACATCATGCAGCTACAGCGTGGTGTTGCACAAGCTAACGTGCATGGACAGTCCATACATCCTGCAGCTACGGCGTCGTGTTGCACAAGCTAACGTACATGGGCAGTCCATACATACTGCAGCTACAGCGTAGTGTCGCACAAGCTAACGTGCATGGACAGTCCATACATCCTGCAGCTACGGCGTCGTGTTGCACAAGCTAACGTGCATGGACAGCCCATACATCCTGCAGCTACAGCGTGGTGTTGCACAAGCCAACGTACATGGTCAGTCCATACATCCTGCAGCTACGGCGTCGTGTTGCACAAGCTAACGTGCATGGACAGCCCATACATCCTGCAGCTACAGCGTGGTGTTGCACAAGCTAACGTACATGGACAGTCCATACATCCTGCAGCTACAGCGTGGTGTTGCACAAGCCAACGTACATGGACAGTCCATACATCCTGCAGCTACAGCGTGGTGTTGCACAAGCTAACGTGCATGGACAGTCCATACACCCTGCAGCTACAGCGTGGAGTTGTACAAGCTAACGTACATGGACAGCCCATTCATCCTGCAACTACAGTGTGGTGTTGCACAAGCTAACGTACATGGACAGCCCATACATCCTGTAGCTACAGCGTGGTGTTGCACATGCTAACGTACATGGACAGCCCATACATCATGCAGCTACGGCGTCGTGTTGCACAAGCTAACGTACATGGGCAGTCCATACATACTGCAGCTACAGCGTGGTGTCGCACAAGCTAACGTACATGGGACAGTCCATACATCCTGCAGCTACGGCGTCGTGTTGCACAAGCTAACGTGCATGGACAGTTCATACATCCTGCAGCTACGGCGTCGTGTTGCACAAGCTAACGTACATGGGCAGTCCATACATACTGCAGCTACAGCGTGGTGTCGCACAAGCTAACGTGCATGGACAGTCCATACATCCTGCAGCTACGGCGTCGTGTCGCACAAGCTAACGTGCATGGACAGCCCATACATCCTGCAGCTACAGCGTGGTGTTGCACAAGCCAACGTGCATGGACAGTCTATACATCATGCAGCTACAGCGTAGTGTTGTACAAGCTAACGTGCATGGACAGCCCATACATCATGCAGCTACAGCGTGGAGTTGTACAAGCTAACGTACATGGACAGCCCATTCATCCTGCAACTACAGTGTGGTGTTGCACAAGCTAACGTACATGGACAGTCCATACATCCTGCAGCTACAGCGTGGTGTTGCACAAGCTAACGTGCATGGACAGTCCATACATCCTGCAGCTACAGCGTTGTGTTGCACAAGCTAACGTGCATGGACAGTCCATAAATCCTGCAGCTACAGCGTGGTGTTGCACAAGCTGACGTGCATGGATAGTCCATACATCCTGCAGCTACAGCGTGGTGTTGCACAAGCTAACGTGCATGGACAGTCCATACATCCTGCAGCTACAGCGTGGTGTTGCACAAGCTAACGTACATGGGGCAGTCCATACACCATGCAGCCACAGCGTTAATTTACTATGTCATCTAAGTGTGACATTAATTTACTATGTCATCCAAGTGTGACATTAATTTACTATGTCATCCAAGTGTGACGTTAGTTTACTATGTCACCTAAATGTGACGTTAATTTACTATGTCATCTAAATGTGACGTTAATTTACTATTGTCATCTAAATGTGACGTTAATTTACTATGTCATCTAAGTGTGACATTAATTTACTATGTCATCCAAGTGTGACATTAATTTACTATGTCATCCAAGTGTGACATTAATTTACTATGTCATCTAAATGTGACGTTAATTTACTATGTCATCTAAATGTGACATAGTTTACTATGTCATCTAAATGTGACGTTAATTTACTATTGTCATCTAAATGTGACGTTAATTTACTATGTCATCTAAATGTGGCGTTAATTTACTATGTCATCTAAATGTGACATTAATTTACTATGTCATCTAAATGTGGCGTTAATTTACTATGTCATCTAAATGTGACGGTAATTTACTATGTCATCTAAATGTGACGGTAATTTACTATGCCATCTAAATGTGACGTTAATTTACTATGTCATCTAAATGTGTCGTTAATTTACTATGTCATCTAAATGTCGCTTTATATTACTGCTCATTTGCGTTTTATTTATTGATTGTGTTCAATATAAAATTGAACGAATACCGTTTTATCCATCTTGAGTGCCTTGATATAACGGGGCAATATAGCAGCAGCAGCACCTAGCCAACAACAGCAGCCAGCCAGGCAGCCAGCCAACAGCAGCAGCCAGCCAGGCAGCAGGTAAAATCAGTATAGTAAAAAATGAGAATCTAACTGGATAAAAATAATTCCTTTATTAAAATCTGAATAAAACAATAATCTGGAACATTATTTTCATAAACAGCAGAAAAACATAACAATACGAACAAAATACTAACACACAGTGATAGGCCGTGAAGCCATGAATGGCATTTACTAGTTTATAATTACACGAGTAGTCCTAGCAAATAAAGGCTAGTACTAGGCCAGAACCAAGTCATGTGTTATATAAACGTGACTGCCAAGGTTAGTACTAGGCCAGGACCAAATTGTACATTATATAAACGAGTCTTCTTGTGTTATATAAACGTGACGGCCATGGCTGTGTATTCTTATGTTATATAAACGTGACAGCCAAGGCTGTGTCTTCTTACGTTATATAAACGTGACGGCCAAGGTTGTGTCTTCTTATGTTATATAAACGTGACGGCCAAGGCTGTGTCTTCTTGTGTTATATAAACGTGACGGCCAAGGCTGTGTCTTCTTACATTATATAAACGTGACGGCCAAGGCTGTGTCTTCTTACGTTATATAAACGTGACGGCCATGGCTGTATCTTCTTACGTAAATATAAACGTGACGGCCTAGGCTGTGTCTTCTTACGTTATATAAACGTGACGGCCAAGGCTGTGTCTTCTTACGTGGCCAAGGCCGAGTCTTCTTGTGTTATATAAACACGACAGCCAAGGTCGAGTCTATTTGTGTTATATAAACATGACAGCCAAGGCCGAGTCTATTTGTGTTATATAAACGTGACAGCCAAGGCCGAGTCTTCGTGTGTTATATAAACGTGACAGCCAAGGCTGTGTCTTCTTACGTTATATAAACGTGACGGCCTTGGCTGTGTCTTCTTACGTTATATAAACGTGATGGCCAAGGCTGTGTCTTCTTACGTAGCCAAGGCCGAGTCTTCTTGTGTTATATAAACACGATAGCCAAGGTCGAGTCTATTTGTGTTATATAAACATGACAGCCAAGGCCGAGTCTTCTTGTGTTATATAAACGTGACAGCCAAGGCCGAGTCTTCTTGTGTTATATAAACATGATGACCAAGGCTGTGTCTTCTTACGTTATATAAACGTGACGGCCATGGCTTCTTACGTTATATAAACATGACAGCCAATGCCGAGTCTTCTTGTGTTATATAAACGTGACAGCCAAGGCTGCGTCTTCTTTTTGCCAGTAATATTACAATTTTTAGACAAAAGTACCCATTTTGATAAATGAACTGGTCATATGTGAATTTCTTATTCATTCATTGGTCTAAAAATATCATGCACAAGTCCGTCCGTCCGTCCGTCCGTCCGTCCGTGTCAGTTACTTGGCTAAATAAAGTTTCCATTATTGGGAAGTGATGGGATTTTATGCTGGTGACTCATCGCTTACATATGCAATAAAATATCACTCAATTAACATTTTATCTTGAAGACTGTTGTTAACAGTTGATAACTTTAAGCTTTGGCTTAATTTTATTTGCCAACAGTAATGTTAAAACAAATGAGTTCTGAACTAATCTTCCTTAGGGCCCTCAAATCTTCCTTAGGGCCCTCAAATCTTCAATCTTCCTTAGGGCCCTCAAATCTTCCTTAGGGCCCTCAAATCTTCAATCTTCCTTAGGGCCCTCAAATCTTCCATAGTGCCCTCAAATCTTCCTTAGGGCCCTCAATCTTCCTTAGGGCCTTCAATTTTGTAGATTGATTTGTTAATTTATCCTGGTATATCACTATTATACACACAACATCCATTTGGCACAGAACAATACTAAAGAAACACAAACATGCAATCAGAAATTTATCCATACCTCGGGTCTACACGAAATCTAGATTTCGGCTATACCCACATCACAAATGTACTATACAACCATGTTTTATTTCATGCGATAATAAATATCACATAGCTGAAGATGAGGACGTGATGTCATTCTCCGATGTGATGTTATTCTCCGACGTGATGTCATTCTCTGATGTTTCTCCGATGTGATGTCATTCTCCGACGTGATGTCATTCTCTGACGTTTCTCTGACGTGACGTCATTCTCCGACGTGATGTCATATTATGATTTCATTTGATTGTCAATAACATACAATCAAATACACCGTTACAACCATGCTCAGCCCGCACACGTGTACACACACGCGCACATGCACACACACACACACACTGCAAAATACTCATAAACAACGACATAAATTACCATACAATAACGGTTAATGACATTGCATACAAAATATGCTAATTCCATGGTCAAACTTTCAAATCGAGGAAGCTTAACCCATTCACCACCAAGTGAAGCTTAACCCATACACCACCAAGTGAAGCTTAACCCATACACCACCGAGTGAAGCTTAACCCATACATCACCATGTGAAGCTTAACCCATACACCACCAAGTGAAGCGTAACCCTTACACCACCAAGTAAAGCTTAATCCATACACCACCAAGTGAAGCTTAACCGATATACCACCATGTGAAGCTTAACCCATACACCACCAAGTGAAGCTTAACCCATACACCACCAAGTGAAGCTTAACCCATACACCACCAAGTGAAGCTTAATCCATACACAAAGTGAAGCGTAACCCATACACCACCAAGTGAAGCTTAACCCATACACCACCAAGTGAAGCTTAACCCATACACAAAGTGAAGCGTAACCCATACACAAAGTGAAGCTTAACCCATACACAAAGTGAAGCGTAACCCATACACAAAGTGAAACTTAACCCATACACCACCAAGTGAAGCTTAACCCATACATCACCAAGTGAAGCTTAACCCATTCACCACCAAGTGAAGCTTAACCCATACACCACCAAGTGAAGCTTAACCCATACACCACCAAGTGAAGCTTAACCCATACACCACTAAGTAACTGACCTGGACTGGTCCATGATATATTTAGACCTATTAATTGATCCGAAAATTACATTTGGGCTAGTTCATTAATATCAAAATGGGTAATCATTTTACTAAATATTACTAAAATTACTAGCAAAAAGGGCAGATCCTGATGAGATGGCTTCATCACGAGCAGGCTCATCTGGATCTACACTGTTTGTAAGCCTATTTAGAGATATGTAGTGTTGAAACGGTTACGTTAGCATTTTGGAGACGGATGACGGACACACAGACGGACAGTGCGGATATTTCTTCGGGCCATAAAACTGAAACTATGAAAAGAAAGAAACTACGATACTTATCATATCAATGGATGAAGAAATAAAGACATTATAAAGACATTATAAAGACATTAAATGGGAAAAAGAAATGTCACCATTTGTACATTTTCTCTTTTCTTTTTTTTTCTTCTGGTTTTACGCCTGCATCAGCACCATTTTGGGCTATATCGCCGGCGGGCAGTTTACTTAACAACACTTTTCCTGAGCAGGCTCCAGCGGTTAACCAGTACTTGGGTGCACCAACCTCCGTAAGAAACTGTCAACTTTTTCATATAAATGATACACGGTCTGAGCGGGGCTCGAACCCGTGATCATCAGTGATGATAGGTTACAGTGGTATACAAGTCAGCGACCTTAACCACTCGACCACGGAGGCGGACTTCATGTGTACATATATGTCCTTAAAGCAGCATTACATCGTATGAAATAAAAGATATTTGAACAATTCATAGTATTTCCATGCTAAATCACATACACATTAGCAATACAATCTATATGTATGCTGGAAAACAATTCTCTTAAAGCAGCCCTATATATCATATGAAATAAAAGATATTTGAAAAATTCAATTTTTAACGTATGGGTAGCAATGCTGCTACTAACTACTAACAATGCTAATTCTAACATTATACTTTGTATGCTTATGTTCATTTGGTAAACAGTGTTTTTTTTTGCGATAAAACAAACTCGAAATCGAAAGTAGGACTTTCCGAGTCGATCGGTCACGCACTTGTTTACAACCGGAACGCATCGTCCGCACTTGTTTACATTCGGAATGCATTGTCCCCATTTGTCCCAAGTTGTCTTTTTTAATTAAATTACTTGATAATATTATGTTGATTCATACCTTTAGGGACATTTCTACATCCCCGTGAAGGGTTCGACATTAGAGGACGATACATAGATAGTCTTTCACGTTCAAAATATATACGTTGTTTTCTACATCCTCTGTAATTTCACGCATGCACGCTGTGCATGTTTACATTTCCTGTGTTGATAAAACGACGGTTTAAATATATTGGAATTTTATCGTTTCTGAGCGACTATTTCGATTTTTGTAAACACACACACACATTAGTATTTATATTTTACCCATCACATGCTTTATTACGATGTAATGCTGCTTTAACTCTGCACGCTATTATTGAAATGTATTTCCCTTTCAGAAGGATTTTCATGAAACAATATATATCTTAAAATGTACCCATCAGGTAAGGGAGGGTCCCCCATCAAGTAAGGGAGGGTCACCCATCAGGTAAGGGAGGGTCACATTACAAATGTTACATATTTTATGACATGCCTATACTAATTACGTAAAAACGAATATTGAAAACAAAAATAAATGTAAACATGTTATCATTAGATATATAGACTATGTATTCATTCAGTGCTATATGTATATTGTTAACATGTGAAAACTATGTTTGTATGTCATAAAATAAAAAATTAAAAAATAATAAAAAAAGCATTGAAAATGACAGTGACACATGTGTTAGTGGTCACCTCCATTAAGCAGCCAACCTGTATTAAGCAGCCAACCTGTATTAAGCAGCCAACCTTTATTAAGCAGCCAACCTGTATTAAGCAGCCAGTTTCCAGATTCCAAATAGGTTGTTTTGTTATACATTTGACCTCTATTAAGCAGTCACCTGTGCTAAGCAGCCACGTTCTCTGACTCCATTGGCTGGCTACTTAAGACAGGTTTGACTGTATATCATGAAATTTCATTAGAATTAAAATAATTGTGTATTTATGACACGATTCTAATGATTTCCATGATTGCCAGAGTTTTCAATAATACATTACTGAATTGTCCTCTGGTGCAAGTATTTGTACAATCGTGTATTGCCAGAGTTTTCATTAATACATTACTGAATTGTCCTCTGGTACAAGTATTTGAACTATTTATAGTCTTTATTTTACACAGCGTGCAAAGTAATATGAAATCTCAAAACAATAGTTTTGTACATAGTGTACAGCGGAACACATTGCTGCCATGGAATGCACCAGATATGCCATTTTATACAGTTATTGTTATGTTATATTTCGGGTTTTACGCCTGCATCAGCACCATTTCGGGCTATATCGCCGGCAGGCAGTTTACCTAACAACACCTTTCCTGGGCAGGCTCCAACGGTTAACCAGTACTTGGGTGCACCAACCTCCGTAAGAAACTGCCAACTTTTTCATATAAATGAGACACGGTCTGAGTGGGGCTCGAACCCGTGACCATCAGTGATGATAGGTTACAGTGGTATACAAGTCAGCGACCATAACCACTCGACCACGTAGGCGGACACCCATTTTATAGTGACATTAAACGGTCTCGGAATGAGGCTGCTATTCAACTTTAAACATTCAAACAATTTTGCTGAAATATGTTTGAAATGCAATTGTTGAAAAGAGTGTCTACTTGTGGTGCATAGATTTAAAATATATGCATTTCTTCATGAAGGGTTTAAAATAGCGCCAACAGTTAAGGTCATGTGGTGACGCCCCAGCCATTGTTGGTGGAGGAAGCCACCGGGGGCCCTCCGAGCAATATTTCAGGCACTGACGGGCGTCTGGGTAGAACCACCAACTATCTGGATAGCATTCTCGCTCGAAGAATTACAACACCCGTAGTGGGATTCGAACCTACAGTGGTGAGGGGAAAGCGATACGAAGACAACCAGCTGAACCACTCGGCCACAGAGGCCCTTCGACAGCGCAAGTGATTAGTTTAGACAAATTTACTTTTTAGCTCGATTGCGAAACAAGTTCTTATAACTTATATTAATCTCTCTCGAGACCTCATTTCTGATGGAATCCATCGCCACGAGGGAGAGAGAAGAGTCAACGTGGAATTTAAATGCCTTGCCTATGGGCACAATCATAATAGCTCCAGCGGGGCTCGAACTCCGGACCCTTTGCACCTGAAGCGAATGCGCATCCACTGCGCTATCAATGACTTCCGCAAGTGATTCAAAGACAACCAGCCGAACCACTCTGCCACAGATGCCCCTCGAAACGATAGACACATGTACGCATCAAACATCAAATACATCACAATTCAGCAAGGATATTTTGAGCATTTAAAACATGAGTGCAATTTACATGAACAAATAATTCACATCTACAAAATGTGACACATACAATGAAACTAGTGTTAACTCGGTGCAAACTTATTATTTATATTTCGTTATATTTCGGGTTTTACGCCTGCATCAGCACCATTTTCCGGCTATATCGGGCAGTTTACTTAACACCTTTCCTGGGCAGGCTCCAGCTGTTAACCAGTACTTGGGTGCACCAACCTCCTTATGAAACTGCCAACTCTTTCATATAAATGAGACACGGCCTGAGCGGGGCTCGAACCCGTGGCCATCAGTGATGATAGGTTACAGTGGTATACAAGTCAGCGACCTTAACCACTCGACCACGGAGGCAGACTCAGTGCAAACTACCATAAGCTCTTCCCTTGTATACCATAAACCTGGCCGAGTGATCTGAAGTAATACGAGGATCGAACCCGGGTTGCATTGGTGAGAAGCGAGAACGCTAACCACTGCGCTAATCGGACAACCATTATCAGTTGTAAGCGACATTACATCACAAACAGCCACAACAACATACAAGTGGCATTTCTGCTACAAATTCTTAGATTAGTCTAAAAATAAATATGCATGGGCCCACATGTGAGACATAACATAAGTTTATACTAGGGATGTCAACGAATATGCGAATACTCGAATATTCGCTCGGACGTCCGAATATCCGAATACTATTCCAGTATTCTAATATTCGGGAAAAATATTATACAGGTATTTGCAAAAATGAAATAAACTGTCATAAATCAGATACTTTATTTTCCTTTGAAACCATCATAACACCTTCCAATACAAAAGAAATCGCTCCAGGAGGTGGGAATAAATTATGTTGTGGTTGCATCCATGGCAGGTTTAATAGACACATCATGTAATAAGCACAGGTGTTAAGGTGGTTAGTGTTTAATTTATGATGTCAAAACTGTTTAGACAGAGAATGACATATTACAGACACTTTGCAACAACATCTACCCACACGTACCTGTATCATACAATTTTAAATAACGTGTGGTTTTATTTGTGAAAACACACATGAATGTATATCCTATTCAACCACTTTACGTTATACTAATATCTTCTTCTCGTGCTCCGATTTTATATTTCACGTTCTTGAGCTTTCTTTAAATATTCCTTTAAATATTAACCATTTTCCTTTTAAAATCCAAAACTATATTGACTCACTAATACTCCTGAAATTCTTTAGCATATACCTAGAATATATTTCAGTATATTCCTAGTATATTCATTGTTATATAATATATTATTCTCCTGCCTTTTGTATATCAATCAATTGATAGGAAAAGAACTATGCATGTTTTTTCTTTTGTTCTAGGCCCTTTCAGTATACTGCTGTTAATTTATATGTAACATGTTAGAATAAACAATATTTAAGCCAATGTACAGTGGCCGACAACAATAGCTGAATGAGTCATCGTCATATTTGCATGGCCTTACAGGAAGATGACGTTTACGCAATTTGTATAAGAGTTTGAGTGATTTTGAGTATTTGATAGAATTCTATCAAATATTCGAATATTCGAATACCTTCCCGACCGAATATTCAAATACCAAAATCTCTATTCGTTGCGATCCCTAGTTTATACCATAACATGTTGTTATTCAGGATACACGCTTTGTACTGTGCTTTCAAAGTAAAGTAATAACTGTTGTAAACAAACATTCGATACACTATTGCATTATAGGTAAGTCAGGTTGTTAGCAGTATTAAACAATAAATCACAGTACCTGTAACGATACACCGTATAGCACCGATACATGATACCTCGGTGGTTTATAGTTCCATCTGCCCGGTGTATAGCACCGATACACGATGCCTCGGTTTATAGTCCTATCTGCCCGGTATATAGCACCGATACACGATGCCTCGGTTTATAGTTCTATCTGCCCGGTGTATAGCACCGATACATGATACCTCGGTTTATAGTCCCATCTGCCCGGTGTATAGCACCGATACATGATACCTCGGTTTATAGTTCTATCTGCCCGGTGTATAGCACCGATACATGATACCTCGGTTTATAGTCCCATCTACCCAGTGTATAGCACCGATACACGAGACCTCGGTCTATAGTCCCATCTGCCCGGTGTACAGCACCGATATATGATACCTCGGTTTATAGCCCTAGATGTCCTGTGTACAGCACCGATACATGATACCTCGGTTTATAGTCCCATCTGCCCGGTGTACAGCACCGATATATGATACCTCGGTTTATAGTCCTAGCTGTCCTGTGTACAGCACCGATACATGAGACCTCAGTTTATAGTCCCATCTGCCCGGTGTACAGCACCGATACATGATACCTCGGTTTATAGTCCCATCTGCCCGGTGTACAGCACCAATGTATGATACCTCGGTTTATAGTCCATCTGCCCGTTGTACACACCGAATATGATACCTCGTTTTATAGTCCCATCTGCCCGGTGAACAGCACCGATACATAATACCTCGGTTTATAGTCCCATCTGCCCGGTGAATAGCACCGATACATAATACCTCGGTTTATAGTCCCATCTGCCCGGTGAACAGCACCGATACATAATACCTCGGTTTATAGTCCCATCTGCCCGTGTACAGCACAGATATATGATACCTCGTTTAATCCCATCTGCCCGTGTACAGCACCTATTTATGATACCTCGGTTTATATTCCCATATCTCCGTGTACAGCACCGATACATGCTACCTCGGTTTATAGTATGATACCTCGGTGTATAGTCCCATCTGCCCGGTGTATAGCACCGATATATGATACCTCGGTTTATAGTCCCATCTGCTCGGTATACAGCACCGATACATGATACCTCGGTTTATAGTCCCATCTGCCCGGTGTACAGCACCTATGTATGATACCTCGGTTTATAGTCCCATATGCTCGTGTACAGCACCGATACATGATACCTCGGTTTATAGTATGATACCTCGGTGTATAGTCCCATCTGCCCGGTGTATAGCACTGATATATGATACCTAGGTTTATAGTCCCATCTGCTCGGTATACAGCACCGATACATGATACCTCGGTTTATAGTCCCATCTGCTCGGTGTACGGCAGCAATGTATGATACCTCGGTTTATAGTCCCATCTGCTCGGTGTACAGCACCAATGTATGATACCTCGGTGTATAGTCCCATCTGCTCGGTGTACAGCAGCAATGTATGATACCTCGGTTTATAGTCCCATCTGCTCGGTGTACAGCAGCAATGTATGATACCTCGGTGTATAGTCCCATCTGCTCGGTGTACAGCAGCAATGTATGATACCTCGGTTTATAGTCCCATCTGCTCGGTGTACAGCAGCAATGTATGATACCTCGGTGTATAGTCCCATCTGCTCGGTATACAGCACCGATACATGCTACCTCGGTTTATAGTCCCATCTGCTCAGTGTACAGCAGCAATGTATGATACCACGGTTTATAGTCACATCTGCTCGGTGTACAGCACCAATGTATGATACCTCGGTTTATAGTCACATCTGCTCGGTGTACAGCACCGATACATGATACCTCGGTTTATAGTCCCATCTGCTCGGTGTACAGCACCAATGTATGATACCTCGGTTTATAGTCACATCAGCTCGGTGTACAGCACCAATGTATGATACCTCGGTTTACAGTCCCATCTGCTCGGTGTACAACACCGATATATGATACCTCGGTTTATAGTCCCATCTGCCCGGTGTACAGCACCGATGCATGATACCTCGGTTTATAGTATGATACCTCGGTGTATAGTCCCATCTGCTCGGTGTATAGCACCAATGTATGATACCTCGGTGTATAGTCCCATCTGCTCGGTATACAGCACCGATACATGATACCTCGGTTTATAGTCCCATCTGCTCGGTGTACAGCACCAATGTATGATACCTCGGTGTATAGTCCCATCTGCTCGGTATACAGCACCGATACATGACACCTCGGTTTATAGTCCCATCTGCTCGGTGTACAGCACCAATGTATGATACCTCGGTTTATAGTCCCATCTGCTCGGTGTACAGCACCAATGTATGATACCTCGGTTTATAGTCCCATCTGCCCGGTATATAACACCGATACACGAGACGTATAGCACGGTTTATTGTCCCATCTGCTCGGTGTATAGCACCGATACACGAGACGTATAGCACGGTTTATTGTTCCTTCTGCTCGGTGTATAGCACCGATA
>JABXNX010003930.1:0-20002 GCA_014843695.1 Archivesica marissinica
CCTTGTATTCTTCATGTATAAATCCTAGTGTCCTTCACAATATTCCATATATAAATTCTAGTGTCCTTCACAATATGTCACGATATGTCACCTCTTCTTTATTTCCAATCCCGGACGAGCGTCCCAATTGTCGCAAACTCTCCTTTTTCTTTTCGTATAATATGTCTCGGTTGCTACGGCTCTTACCAGGGTCTATCCTATTGTAGACTCGCTGGAGTTGTCTAGGGGGTTTCTTCGTTATTATATGTATTAATGATAACTCAACACAGTATTACATTTCTTCTATATAATATCTTGTTTATATTGGCATCAGAAATATCCATATATATATAATCAGTGATCTATATATATATATATACATCGTATCATTAAAAGCTTATTTAACAATCCATTTGTGTGAGCCGAATATGCGCTTACACAGTATATTTAACATCCAATCTTTCTAATCCGTCATTACTCAATATCACTATAATCTAATCACTGTTTCTGATTAGATTAACTTTAAATCAACTTCTGATATGGTTCGCCGAAACTCTATGTTTCTTCTGTGGCTGAACAATTTAATTATTCGACAAATCTTTATAAGTTATATTTCTTATAATGTCAATAATATCTAAGTATCATAAATACAGTTTATATGTTCTATATACTAGATTGAGATCACGACCTTTCTCGCTCCTGGAGTTAGGCTCTAGTGTGTCTGATCTATGTTAATAAAATCCATTTCTTATATACATAATTGAATCAGTGTATATATGATATAACAATTCCTAAAACATCTTGTTATTCCTAAACATCTGTTATGTTATCTAATATTACACCATCAAACCAGTTCGGTGCCTTTGTATTACATAACTGGACACCTGCAACCACGGCCTTGATAAACTGAGATTAGGACTAACATCTTAAGTCATTTCCCGCGCGAAGCGAGATTGATAATTTTAGGCGCGAAAATAATAGCAGACGATTATGCATAAAACAATATATATATATATTACATGGTAAACATTTGGCCATATATAGAAACAGTTTAATGTATTTATATAATACATTACTATTTATATATAACAATAATAAATATTTCGTGCAAATTGGGGTTTTGCACACAGTCTGTCGATTCTTCATGTTTCAACTTCTGGCAAAATGACAAAAACTCAACACGGACATATTAACGGTTTTTGTGTCAAATGAATATATAACTGTAGGCAACATATAACTGTAGGCAATGTATAACTGTATGCAATGTGTAACTGTAGGCAATATATAACTGTAGGCAATATATAACTGTATGCAATATATAACTGTATGCAATGTGTAACTGTAGGCAATATATAACTGTATGCAATATATAACTGTAGGTAATATATAACTGTATGCAATATATAACTGTAGGCAATATATAACTGTATGCAATATATAACTGTATGCAATATATAACTATAGGCAATAAATAACTGTATGCAATATATAACTGTAGGCAATATATAACTATATGCAATGTATAACTGTATGCAATGTATAACTGTATGCAATGCATAACTGTATGCAATATATAACTGTAGGCAATATATAACTATATGCAATGTATAACTGTATGCAATGTATAACTGTATGCAATGCATAACTGTATGCAATATATAACTGTATGCAACATATAACTGTATGCAATGTATAACTGTATGCAATATATAACTGTAGGCAATGTATAACTGTAGGCAATGTATAACTGTAGGCAATATATAACTGTAGGCAATGTATAACTGTAGGCAATGTATAACTGTAGGCAATGTATAACTGTAGGCAATGTATAACTGTAGCAATGTATAACTGTAGGCAATATATAACTGTAGGCAATGTATAACTGTAGGCAATGTATAACTATAGGCAATATATAACTGTAGGCAATGTATAACTGTAGGCAATGTATAACTGTAAGCAATATATAACTGTATAACTGTAGGCAATATATAACTGTAGGCAATATATAACAATATATAACTGATGCAATATATAACTGTAGGCAATATATAACTGTATACAATATATAACTGTATGCAATATATAACTGTATGCAATATGTAACTGTAGGCAATATATAACTATATAGCTGTAGGCAACATATAACTGTAGTCAATATATAACTGTATGCAATATATAACTGTATGCAATGTGTAACTGTAGGCAATATATAACTGTAGGCAATATCTAACTGTAGGCAATATATAACTATATGCAATGTATAACTGTATGCAATGTATAACTGTAGGCAATATATAACTGTAAGCAATATATAACTGTATGCAATATATAACTGGATGCACTATATAACTGTATGCAATGTATAACTGTATGCAATATATAACTGTATGCAATATATAACTGTATGCAATATATAACTGTAGGCAATGTATAACTGTAGGCAATATATGACTGTATGCAATATATAACTGTAGGCAATATATGACTGTATGCAATATATAACTGTAAGCAATATATAACTGTATGCAATATATGACTGTATGCAATATATAACTGTAGGCAATATATAACTGTATGCAATATATAACTGTATGCAATGTATAACTGTAGGCAATATATAACTGTATGTAATGTATAACTGTAGGCATTATATAACTGTATGCAATGTATAACTGTATGCAATATATAACTGTATGCAATGTAAAACTGAAGGCAATATATAACGGTTTGCAATATATAACTGTAGGCAATATATAACTGTATAACAGCAAACAGTATCGGTAACACAATATGATATCACAATGCGACAAACAATATCGGTAACACACTATGATATCACAACGCGACAAACAATATCGGTTACACACTATGATATCACAACGCGACAAACAGTATTGGTAATATAATATGATATCACAACACGACAAAAATATCGGTAACACACTATGATATCACAACGCGACAAACAATATCGGTAACACAATATGATATCACAATGCGACAAACAGTATATGTAGCACAATATGATATCACAACGTGACAAACAGTATCGGTAACACACTATGATATCAAAACGCGACAAACAATATCAGTAATATAATATGATATCACAATGCGACAAACAATATTGGTAAAACAATATGATATCACAATGCGACAAACAATATCGGTAACACAATATGATATCACAAGCCGACAAACAATATCAGTAACATAATATGATATCACATACGACAAACAGTATCGGTAACACAATATGATATCACAACGCGACAAACAATATCGGTAACATAATATGATATCACAATGCGACAAACAGTATTGATAACAAAATATGATATCACAAAGCGACAAACAGTATCTGTAACATAATATGATATCACAACGCGACAAACAGTATCAGTAACATAATATGATATCACAACGCGACAAACAATATCTGTAACATAATATGATATCACAACGCGACAAACAATATCGGTAACATAATATGATATCACAACGCGACAAACAGTATCTGTAACATAATATGATATCACAACGCGACAAACAATATCGGTAACATAATATGATATCACAACGTGACAAACAGTATCTGTAGCACAATATGATATCACAACGTGACAAACAGTATTGGTAATATAATATGATATCACAACGCGACAAACAGTATCTGTAGCACAATATGATATCACAACGCGACAAAAAGTATCTGTAACATAATATGATATCACAATGCGACAAACAATATCTGTAACACAATATGATATCACAACGCGACAAACAGTATCTGTAACACAATATGATATCTCAACGCGACAATAATAAACAGTATCGGTAACACACTATGATATCACTACGCGACAAACAGTATCGGTAACACACTATGATATCACAACGCGACATACAGTATTGGTAATATAATATGATATCACAACACGACAAACAGTATCTGTAACATAATATGATATCACAAGGCGACAAACAATATCAGTAACATAATATGATATCACAACGCGACAAACAGTATCTGTAACATAATATGATATCACAACGTGACAAACAGTATCGGTAACACAATATGATATCACAACGCGACAAAGAGTATCGGTAACATAATATGTTATCGCAACGCGACAAACAGTATCGGTAACACAATATGATATCGTAACACGACAAACAGTATCTGTAGCACAATATGATATCACAATGCGACAAACAATATCTGTAGCACAATATGATATCACAATGCGACAAACAGTATCTGCAACACAATATGATATCACAATGCGACAAACAGTATCTGTAACATAATATGATATCACAACTCGACAAACTTTATCGGTAACACAATATGATATCACAACGTGACAAACAATATCGGTAACACAATATGATATCACAAGGCGACAAACAGTATCTGTAGCATAATATGATATCACAACGCGACAAACAATATTGGTAACACAATATGATATCACAAAGCGACAAACAGTATTGGTAACACAATATGATATCACAACGCGACAAACAGTATTGGTAACACAATATGATATCACAACGCGACAAACAGTATTGGTAACACAATATGATATCACAACGCGACAAACAGTATCTGTAGCATAATATGATATCACAACACGACAAACAATATTGGTAACACAATATGATATCACAACGCGACAAACAGTATCGGTAACACAATATGATATCACAACGGGACAAACAATATCAGTAACATAATATGATATCACAACGCGACAAACAGTATCAGTAACATCATATGATATCACAACGAGACAAACAGTATCGGTAACACAATATGATATCACAAGGCGACAAACAGTATCGGTAACATAATATGATATCACAAATCGACAAACAATATCGGTAACATAATATGATATTACAACGCGACAAACAATATCGGTAACATAATATGATATCACAACGCGACAAACAGTATCTGTAACATAATATGATATCACAACGCGACAAACAATATCGGTAACACAATATGATATCACAACGTGACAAACAGTATCTGTAGCACAATATGATATCACAACGCGACAAACAGTATCTGTAACATAATATGATATCACAATGCGACAAACAATATCTGTAACACAATATGATATCACAACGCGACAAACAGTATCTGTAACACAATATGATATCTCAACGCGACAATAATAAACAGTATCGGTAACACACTATGATATCACTATGCGACAAACAGTATCGGTAACACAATATGATATCACAACGCGACAAACTGTATCTGTAACACAATATGATATTTCAACGCGACAATAATAAACAGTATCAGTAACATAATATGATATCACAACGCGACAAACAATATCTGTAACATAATATGATATCACAAGGCGACAAACAATATCGGTAACATAATATGATATCACAACGCGACAAACAGTATCTGTAACATAATATGATATCACAACGCGACAAACAATATCGGTAACATAATATGATATCACAACGTGACAAACAGTATCTGTAGCACAATATGATATCACAACGTGACAAACAGTATTGGTAATATAATATGATATCACAACGCGACAAACAGTATCTGTAGCACAATATGATATCACAACGCGACAAAAAGTATCTGTAACATAATATGATATCACAACGCGACAAACAATATCGGTAACACAATATGATATCACAACGTGACAAAGAATATCTGTAGCACAATATGATATCACAACGCGACAAACAGTATCTGTAACATAATATGATATCACAATGCGACAAACAATATCTGTAACACAATATGATATCACAACGCGACAAACAGTATCTGTAACACAATATGATATCTCAACGCGACAATAATAAACAGTATCGGTAACACACTATGATATCACTACGCGACAAACAGTATCGGTAACACACTATGATATCACAACGCGACATACAGTATTGGTAATATAATATGATATCACAACACGACAAACAGTATCTGTAACATAATATGATATCACAAGGCGACAAACAATATCAGTAACATAATATGATATCACAACGCGACAAACAGTATCTGTAACATAATATGATATCACAACGTGACAAACAGTATCGGTAACACAATATGATATCACAACGCGACAAAGAGTATCGGTAACATAATATGTTATCGCAACGCGACAAACAGTATCGGTAACACAATATGATATCTCAACGCGACAGACAATATCAGTAACATAATATGATATCACAACGCGACAAACAGTATCGGTAACACAATATGATATCACAACGCGACAAACAGTATCTGTAACATAATATGATATCACAACGCGACAAACAGTATCTGTAACACAATATGATATCACAACGCGACAAAAAGTATCTGTAACATAATATGATATCACAACGCGACAAACAGTATCTGTAGCACAATATGATATCACAACGCGACATACAGTATCTATAGCACAATATGATATCACAACGCGACAAACACAATATGATATCACAACGCGACAAACAGTATCGGTAACAAAATATGATATCACAACGCGACAAACAGTATCGGTAACATAATATGATATCACAACGCGACAAACAGTATTGGTAACACAATATGATATCACAACGCGACAAACAGTATCGGTAACAAAATATGATATCACAATGCGACAAACAATATCAGTAACATAATATGATATCACAACGCGACAAACAATATCGGTAACATAATATGATATCACAATGCGACAAACAGTATCTGTAACATAATATGATATCACAACGCGACAAACAGTATCTGTAACAAAATATGATATCACAACGCGACAAACAGTATCTGTAACATAATATGATATCACAACGCGACAAACAGTATCTGTAACATAATATGATATCACAACGCGACAAACAGTATTGGTAACACAATATGATATCACAACGCGACAAACAATATCGGTAACATAATATGATATCACAACGCGACAAACAGTATCTGTAACATACTATGATATCACAACACGACAAACAGTATCTGTAACGTAATATGATATCACAATGCGACAAACAATATCTGTAACATAATATGATATCACAACGCGACAAAAATATCGGTAACACTATATGATATCACAACGCGACAAACAGTATCGGTAACACAATATCATATCACAACGCGACAAACAATATCAGTAACATAATATGATATCACAACGCGACAAAAATATCGGTAACACAATATGATATCACAATGCGACAAACAGTATCGGTAACACAATATGATATCACATCGCGAAAAACAATATCAGTAACATAATATATCACAACGCGACAAACAGTATCGGTAACACAATATGATATCACAACGCGACAAACAGTATCTGTAACATAATATGATATCACAAAGCGACAAACAGTATCTGTAACACAATATGATATCACAATGCGACAAACAGTATCTGTAACATAATATGATATCACAACGCGACAAACAGTATCTGTAGCACAATATGATATCACAACGCGACAAACAGTATCTGTAACACAATATAATATCGCAACGCGACAAATAATATCAGTAACATAATATGATATCACAACGAGACAAACAGTATCGGTAACACAATATGATATCACAACGCGACAAAGAGTATCGGTAACAAAATATGATATCACAACGCGACAAACAGTATCAGTAACAAAATATGATATCACAACGCGACAAACAGTATCGGTAACAAAATATGATATCACAACGCGACAAACAGTATCGGTAACATAATATGATATCACAACGCGACAAACAATATCGGTAGCACAATATGATATCACAACGCGACAAACAGTATCGGTAACACAATATGATATCACAACGCGACAAACAGTATCTGTAACAAAATATGATATCACAATGCGACAAACAATATCAGTAACATAATATGATATCACAACGCGACAAACAATATCGGTAACATAATATGATATCACCACGCGACAAACAGTATCTGTAACATAATATGATATCACAACGCGACAAACGGTATCTGTAACATAATATGATATCACAACGCGACAAACAATATCGGTAACATAATATGATATCACAACGCGACAAACAGTATCTGTAACATACTATGATATCACAACGCGACAAACAATATTGGTAACACAATATGATATCACAACGCTACAAACAATATCGGTAACATAATATGATATCACAACGCGACAAACAGTATCTGTAACATAATATGATATCACAATGCGAAAAACTATATCGGTAACACAATATGATATCACAATGCGACAAACAGTATCGGTAACACAATATGATATCACAACGCGACAAACAATATCAGTAACATAATATGATATCACAACGCGACAAACAATATCGGTAACATAATATGATATCACAACGCGACAAACAGTATCTGTAACATAATATGATATCACAACGCGACAAACAGTATCTGTAACACAATATGATATCACAACGCGACAAAAAGTATCTGTAACATAATATGATATCACAACGCGACAAACAGTATCTGTAGCACAATATGATATCACAACGCGACATACAGTATCTATAGCACAATATAATATCACAACGCGACAAAAATAGATTCAGGGAGTATCGGTAACAAAATATGATATCACAACGCGACAAACAGTATCGGTAACAAAATATGATATCACAACGCGACAAACAGTATCGGTAACATAATATGATATCACAACGCGACAAACAATATCGGTAGCACAATATGATATCACAACGCGACAAACAGTATTGGTAACACAATATGATATCACAACGCGACAAACAGTATCTGTAACAAAATATGATATCACAACGCGACAAACAATATCAGTAACATAATATGATATCACAACGCGACAAACAATATCGGTAACATAATATGATATCACAACGCGACAAAAATATCGGTAACACAATATGATATCACAACGCGACAAACAGTATCGGTAACACAATATGATATCACAACGCGACAAACAATATCGGTAACATAATATGATATCACAACGCGACAAACAGTATCGGTAACACAATATGATATCACAACGCGACAAACAGTATCTGTAACATAATATGATATCACAACGCGACAAACAGTATCTGTAACATAATATGATATCACAACGCGACAAACAGTATCTGTAACATAATATGATATCACAACGCGACAAACAGTATCTGTACAAATATGATATCACAAGCGACAACAACACAATATGATATCACAACGCGACAAACAGTATCTGTAACATAATATGATATCACAACGCGACAAACAGTATCGGTAACACAATATGATATCACAACGCGACAAACAGTATCGGTAACACAATATGATATCACAACGCGACAAACAGTATCGGTAACATAATATGATATCACAACGCGACAAACAGTATCTGTAACATAATATGATATCACAACGCGACAAACAATATCGGTAACACAATATGATATCACAACGCGACAAACAGTATCTGTAACATAATATGATATCACAACGCGACAAACAGTATCTGTAACAAAATATGATATCACAACGCGACAAACAGTATCGGTAACATAATATGATATCACAACGCGACAAACAGTATCGGTAACATAATATGATATCACAACGCGACAAACAGTATTGGTAACACAATATGATATCACAACGCGACAAACAGTATCGGTAACATAATATGATATCACAACGCGACAAACAGTATCTGTAACATAATATGATATCACAACGCGACAAACAGTATCTGTAACATAATATGATATCACAAGCGACAAACATATCTGTAACATAATATGATATCACAAGCGACAAATATTACAATATGATATCACAACGCGACAAACAGTATCGGTAACAAAATATGATATCACAATGCGACAAACAATATCAGTAACATAATATGATATCACAACGCGACAAAAATATCGGTAACATAATATGATATCACAACGCGACAAACAGTATCTGTAACATAATATGATATCACAACGCGACAAACAGTATCTGTAACATAATATGATATCACAACGCGACAAACAGTATCGGTAACATAATATGATATCACAACGCGACAAACAGTATCTGTAACATAATATGATATCACAACACGACAAACAATATTGGTAACACAATATGATATCACAACGCTACAAACAATATCGGTAACATAATATGATATCACAACACGACAAACAGTATCTGTAACATAATATGATATCACAATGTGAAAAACTATATCGGTAACACAATATGATATCACAATGCGACAAACAGTATTGGTAACACAATATGATATCACAACGCGACAAACAATATCAGTATCATAATATGATATCACAACGCGACAAACAATATCAGTAACATAATATGATATCACAACGCGACAAACAGTATCTGTAACATAATATGATATCACAACGCGACAAACAGTATCTGTAACACAATATGATATCACAACGCGACAAAAAGTATCTGTAACATAATATGATATCACAACGCGACAAACAGTATCTGTAGCACAATATGATATCACAACGCGACATACAGTATCTATAGCACAATATAATATCACAACGCGACAAACAATATGATATCACAACGCGACAAAGAGTATCGGTAACAAAATATGATATCACAACGCGACAAACAGTATCGGTAACAAAATATGATATCACAACGCGACAAACAGTATCGGTAACATAATATGATATCACAACGCGACAAACAATATCGGTAGCACAATATGATATCACAACGCGACAAACAGTATTGGTAACACAATATGATATCACAACGCGACAAACAGTATCTGTAACAAAATATGATATCACAATGCGACAAACAATATCAGTAACATAATATGATATCACAACGCGACAAACAATATCGGTAACAAAATATGATATCACAATGCGACAAACAATATCAGTAACATAATATGATATCACAACGCGACAAACAGTATCTGTAACAAAATATGATATCACAATGCGACAAACAATATCAGTAACATAATATGATATCACAACGCGACAAACAATATCGGTAACATAATATGATATCACCACGCGACAAACAGTATCTGTAACATAATATGATATCACAACGCGACAAACGGTATCTGTAACATAATATGATATCACAACGCGACAAACAATATCGGTAACATAATATGATATCACAACGCGACAAACAGTATCTGTAACACAATATGATATCACAACGCGACAAACAGTATCTGTAACATAATATGATATCACAACGCGACAAACAGTATCTGTAGCACAATATGATATCACAACGCGACATACAGTATCTTAGCACAATATATATCACAACGCGACAAAACAATATGAATACAACGCGACAAAGTATCGGTAACAAAATATGATATCACAACGCGACAAACAGTATCGGTAACAAAATATGATATCACAACGCGACAAACAGTATCGGTAACATAATATGATATCACAACGCGACAAACAGTATTGGTAACACAATATGATATCACAACGCGACAAACAGTATCGGTAACAAAATATGATATCACAATGCGACAAACAATATCAGTAACATAATATGATATCACAACGCGACAAACAATATCGGTAACATAATATGATATCACAATGCGACAAACAGTATCTGTAACATAATATGATATCACAACGCGACAAACGGTATCTGTAACAAAATATGATATCACAACGCGACAAATAGTATCTGTAACATAATATGATATCACAACGCGACAAACAGTATCTGTAACATAATATGATATCACAACGTGACAAACAGTATTGGTAACACAATATGATATCACAACGCGACAAACAATATCGGTAACATAATATGATATCACAACGCGACAAACAGTATCTGTAACATACTATGATATCACAACACGACAAACAGTATCTGTAACGTAATATGATATCACAATGCGACAAACAATATCTGTAACATAATATGATATCACAACGCGACAAAAATATCGGTAACACTATATGATATCACAACGCGACAAACAGTATCGGTAACACAATATCATATCACAACGCGACAAACAATATCAGTAACATAATATGATATCACAACGCGACAAAAATATCGGTAACACAATATGATATCACAATGCGACAAACAGTATCGGTAACACAATATGATATCACATCGCGAAAAACAATATCAGTAACATAATATATCACAACGCGACAAACAGTATCGGTAACACAATATGATATCACAACGCGACAAACAGTATCTGTAACATAATATGATATCACAACGCGACAAACAGTATCTGTAACACAATATGATATCACAATGCGACAAACAGTATCTGTAACATAATATGATATCACAACGCGACAAACAGTATCTGTAGCACAATATGATATCACAACGCGACAAACAGTATCTGTAACACAATATAATATCGCAACGCGACAAATAATATCAGTAACATAATATGATATCACAACGAGACAAACAGTATCGGTAACACAATATGATATCACAACGCGACAAAGAGTATCGGTAACAAAATATGATATCACAACGCGACAAACAGTATCAGTAACAAAATATGATATCACAACGCGACAAACAGTATCGGTAACAAAATATGATATCACAACGCGACAAACAGTATCGGTAACATAATATGATATCACAACGCGACAAACAATATCGGTAGCACAATATGATATCACAACGCGACAAACAGTATTGGTAACACAATATGATATCACAACGCGACAAACAGTATCTGTAACAAAATATGATATCACAATGCGACAAACAATATCAGTAACATAATATGATATCACAACGCGACAAACAATATCGGTAACATAATATGATATCACCACGCGACAAACAGTATCTGTAACATAATATGATATCACAACGCGACAAACGGTATCTGTAACATAATATGATATCACAACGCGACAAACAATATCGGTAACATAATATGATATCACAACGCGACAAACAGTATCTGTAACATACTATGATATCACAACACGACAAACAATATTGGTAACACAATATGATATCACAACGCTACAAACAATATCGGTAACATAATATGATATCACAACACGACAAACAGTATCTGTAACATAATATGATATCACAATGTGAAAAACATATCGGTAACACAATATGATATCACAATGCGACAAACAGTATTGGTAACACAATATGATATCACAACGCGACAAACAATATCAGTATCATAATATGATATCACAACGCGACAAACAATATCAGTAACATAATATGATATCACAACGCGACAAACAGTATCGGTAACACAATATGATATCACAACGCGACAAACAGTATCTGTAACACAATATGATATCACAACGCGACAAAAAGTATCTGTAACATAATATGATATCACAACGCGACAAACAGTATCTGTAGCACAATATGATATCACAACGCGACATACAGTATCTATAGCACAATATAATATCACAACGCGACAAACACAATATGATATCACAACGCGACAAAGAGTATCGGTAACAAAATATGATATCACAACGCGACAAACAGTATCGGTAACAAAATATGATATCACAACGCGACAAACAGTATCGGTAACATAATATGATATCACAACGCGACAAACAATATCGGTAACACAATATGATATCACAACGCGACAAACAGTATCGGTAACACAATATGATATCACAACGCGACAAACAGTATCTGTAACAAAATATGATATCACAATGCGACAAACAGTATCAGTAACATAATATGATATCACAACGCGACAAACAATATCGGTAACATAATATGATATCACAACGCGACAAACAGTATCTGTAACACAATATGATATCACAACGCGACAAACAGTATCTGTAACATAATATGATATCACAACGCGACAAACAATATCGGTAACATAATATGATATCACAACGCGACAAACAGTATCTGTAACACACTATGATATCACAACGCGACAAACAATATTGGTAACAAATATGATATCACAAGCGACAACATATCGTTTTGTTGGTTGGTAACACAATATGATATCACAATGCGACAAACAGTATCTGTAACACAATATGATATCACAACGCGACAAACAGTATCTGTAACATAATATGATATCACAACGCGACAAACAGTATCTGTAACATAATATGATATCACAACGCGACAAACAGTATCTGTAACATAATATGATATCACAACGCGACAAACAGTATTGGTAACACAATATGATATCACAACGCGACAAACAGTATCGGTAACATAATATGATATCACAACGCGACAAACAATATCAGTAACATAATATGATATCACAACGCGACAAAAATATCGGTAACACAATATGATATCACAATGCGACAAACAGTATCTGTAACACAATATGATATCACAACGCGACAAACAATATCTGTAACATAATATATCACAACGCGACAAACAGTATCGGTAACACAATATGATATCACAACGCGACAAACAGTATCTGTAACATAATATGATATCACAACGCGACAAAAGTATCGGTAACACAATATGATATCACACGCGACAAACAGTATCGGTAACACAATATGATATCACAACGCGACAAACAGTATCTGTAACATAATATGATATCACAACGCGACAAACAATATCTGTAACACAATATGATATCACAACGCGACAAACAGTATCTGTAACACAATATGATATCACAACGCGACAAACAGTATCGGTAACATAATATGATATCACAACGCGACAAACAGTATCGGTAACACAATATGATATCACAACGCGACAAACAATATCGGTAACACAATATGATATCACAACGCGACAAACAGTATCTGTAACATAATATGATATCACAACGCGACAAACAATATCGGTAACACAATATGATATCACAAGCGACAAACAGTATTGGTAACACAATATGATATCACAACGCGACAAACAGTATTGGTAACACAATATGATATCACAACGCGACAAACAGTATTGGTAACACAATATGATATCACAACGCGACAAACAGTATCTGTAGCATAATATGATATCACAACGCGACAAACAATATTGGTAACACAATATGATATCACAACGCGACAAACAGTATCGGTAACACAATATGATATCACAACGCGACAAACAATATCAGTAACATAATATGATATCACAACGCGACAAACAATATCAGTAACATCATATGATATCACAACGAGAAAACAGTATCGGTAACACAATATGATATCACAAAGCGACAAACAGTATCGGTAACATAATATGATATCACAACGCGACAAACAATATCGGTAACATAATATGATATCACAACGCGACAAACAATATCGGTAACATAATATGATATCACAACGCGACAAACAGTATCTGTAACATAATATGATATCACAACGCGACAAACAATATCGGTAACATAATATGATATCACAACGCGACAAACAGTATCTGTAACACAATATGATATCACAACGCGACAAACAGTATTGGTACATAATATGATATCACAACGCGACAAACAGTATCTGTAACACAATATGATATCACAACGCGACAAACAGTATCTGTAACATAATATGATATCACAACGCGACAAACAGTATCTGTAACACAATATGATATCACAACGCGACAAACACAATATGATATCACAACGCGACAAAGAGTATCGGTAACAAAATATGATATCACAACGCGACAAACAGTATCGGTAACAAAATATGATATCACAACGCGACAAACAGTATCGGTAACATAATATGATATCACAACGCGACAAACAATATCGGTAACACAATATGATATCACAACGCGACAAACAGTATCGGTAACATAATATGATATCACAACGCGACAAACAGTATCTGTAACAAAATATGATATCACAACGCGACAAACAATATCAGTAACATAATATGATATCACAACGCGACAAACAATATCGGTAACATAATATGATATCACAACGCGACAAACAGTATCTGTAACATAATATGATATCACAACGCGACAAACGGTATCTGTAACATAATATGATATCACAACGCGACAAACAATATCGGTAACATAATATGATATCACAACGCGACAAACAGTATCTGTAACACAATATGATATCACAACGCGACAAAAAGTATCTGTAACATAATATGATATCACAAAGCGACAAACAGTATCTGTAGCACAATATGATATCACAACGCGACAAACAGTATCTATAGCACAATATAATATCACAACGCGACATACAGTATCTATAGCACAATATAATATCACAACGCGACAAACACAATATGATATCACAACGCGACAAAGAGTATCGGTAACAAAATATGATATCACAACGCGACAAACAGTATCGGTAACAAAATATGATATCACAACGCGACAAACAGTATCGGTAACATAATATGATATCACAACGCGACAAACAATATCGGTAGCACAATATGATATCACAACGCGACAAACAGTATTGGTAATATAATATGATATCACAACGCGACAAACAGTATCTGTAACATAATATGATATCACACCGTGACAAACAGTATCGGTAACACAATATGATATCACAACGCGACAAAGAGTATCTGTAACATAATATGTTATCGCAACGCGACAAACAGTATCGGTAACACAATATGATATCGTAACACGACAAACAGTATCTGTAGCACAATATGATATCACAATGCGACAAACAATATCTGTAGCACAATATGATATCACAATGCGACAAACAGTATCTGCAACACAATATGATATCACAATGCGACAAACAGTATCTGTAACATAATATGATATCACAACTCGACAAACTTTATCGGTAACACAATATGATATCACAACGTGACAAACAATATCGGTAACACAATATGATATCACAAGGCGACAAACAGTATCTGTAGCATAATATGATATCACAACGCGACAAACAATATTGGTAACACAATATGATATCACAAAGCGACAAACAGTATTGGTAACACAATATGATATCACAACGCGACAAACAGTATTGGTAACACAATATGATATCACAACGCGACAAACAGTATTGGTAACACAATATGATATCACAACGCGACAAACAGTATCTGTAGCATAATATGATATCACAACACGACAAACAATATTGGTAACACAATATGATATCACAACGCGACAAACAGTATCGGTAACACAATATGATATCACAACGCGACAAACAATATCAGTAACATAATATGATATCACAACGCGACAAACAATATCAGTAACATCATATGATATCACAACGAGACAAACAGTATCGGTAACACAATATGATATCACAAAGCGACAAACAGTATCGGTAACATAATATGATATCACAAATCGACAAACAATATCGGTAACATAATATGATATCACAACGCGACAAACAATATCGGTAACATAATATGATATCACAACGCGACAAACAGTATCTGTAACATAATATGATATCACAACGCGACAAACAATATCGGTAACATAATATGATATCACAACATGACAAACAGTATCTGTAGCACAATATGATATCACAACGCGACAAACAGTATTGGTAATATAATATGATATCACAACGCGACAAACAGTATCTGTAGCACAATATGATATCACAACGCGACAAACAGTATCTGTAACATAATATGATATCACAACGCGACAAACAATATCGGTAACACAATATGATATCACAACGTGACAAACAGTATCGGTAACACACTATGATATCACTATGCGACAAACAGTATCGGTAACGCAATATGAAATCACAACGCGACAAACAGTATCTGTAACACAATATGATATTTCAACGCGACAATAATAAACAGTATCGGTAACACACTATGATATCACAACGCGACAAACAATATCGGTAGCACACTATGATATCACAACGTGACAAACAGTATTGGTAATATAATATGATATCACAACACGACAAAAATATCGGTAACACACTATGATATCACAAGCCGACAAACTGTATCGGTAACACACTATGATATCACAACGCGACAAACAGTATCGGTAACACAATATGATATCACAACGCGACAAACAGTATCGGTAACACAATATGATATCACAACGCGACAAAGAGTAACTGTAACATAATATGATATCACAACGCGACAAACAGTATCTGTAGCATAATATGATATCACAACGTGACAAACAGTATCTGTAACATAATATGATATCACAACGCGACAAACAGTATTGGTAATATAATATGATATCACAACGCGACAAACAGTATCTGTAACATAATATGATATCACACCGTGACAAACAGTATCGGTAACACAATATGATATCACAACGCGACAAAGAGTACCGGTAACATAATATGTTATCGCAACGCGACAAACAGTATCGGTAACACAATATGATATCGTAACACGACAAACAGTATCTGTAGCACAATATGATATCACAATGCGACAAACAATATCTGTAGCACAATATGATATCACAATGCGACAAACAGTATCTGCAACACAATATGATATCACAATGCGACAAACAGTATCTGTAACATAATATGATATCACAACTCGACAAACTTTATCGGTAACACAATATGATATCACAACGTGACAAACAATATCGGTAACACAATATGATATCACAAGGCGACAAACAGTATCTGTAGCATAATATGATATCACAACGCGACAAACAATATTGGTAACACAATATGATATCACAAAGCGACAAACAGTATTGGTAACACAATATGATATCACAACGCGACAAACAGTATTGGTAACACAATATGATATCACAACGCGACAAACAGTATTGGTAACACAATATGATATCACAACGCGACAAACAGTATCTGTAGCATAATATGATATCACAACGCGACAAACAGTATTGGTAACACAATATGATATCACAACGCGTCAAACAGTATCGGTAACACAATATGATATCACAACGCGACAAACAATATCAGTAACATAATATGATATCACAACGCGACAAACAGTATCAGTAACATCATATGATATCACAACGAGACAAACAGTATCGGTAACACAATATGATATCACAAAGCGACAAACAGTATCGGTAACATAATATGATATCACAAATCGACAAACAATATCGGTAACATAATATGATATCACAACGCGACAAACAATATCGGTAACATAATATGATATCACAACGCGACAAACAGTATCTGTAACATAATATGATATCACAACGCGACAAACAATATCGGTAACATAATATGATATCACAACGTGACAAACAGTATCTGTAGCACAATATGATATCACAACGCGACAAACAGTATTGGTAATATAATATTATATCACAACGCGACAGACAGTATCTGTAGCACAATATGATATCACTACGCGACAAACAGTATCTGTAACTTAATATGATATCACAACGCGACAAACAATATCGGTAACACAATATGATATCACAACGTGACAAACAGTATCTGTAGCACAATATGATATCACAACGCGACAAACAGTATCTGTATCATAATATGATATCACAATGCGACAAACAATATCTGTAACACAATATGATATCACAACGCGACAAACAGTATCTGTAACACAATATGATATTTCAACGCGACAATAATAAACAGTATCGGTAACACACTATGATATCACAACGCGACAAACAATATCGGTAGCACACTATGATATCACAACGTGACAAACAGTATTGGTAATATAATATGATATCACAACACGACAAAAATATCGGTAACACACTATGATATCACAAGCCGACAAACAGTATCGGTAACACACTATGATATCACAACGCGACAAACAGTATCGGTAACACAATATGATATCACAACGCGACAAACAGTATCGGTAACACAATATGATATCACAACGCGACAAACAGTAACTGTA
>JABXNX010003931.1:0-19999 GCA_014843695.1 Archivesica marissinica
TCAATACACATATAAATCAGTCTCATTACAAACGTAAATCTGTCTCAATACACATGTAAACCAGTCTCATTACACATTTAAACCCGTCTCAATACACACATAAACCAGTCTCAATACACATGTAAACCAGTCTCAATACACACGTAAATCTGTCTCAATACACAGGTAAACCTGTCTCAATACACAGGTAAACCTGTCTCAATACACAGGTAAACCTGTCTCAATACACACATAAACCTGTCTCAATACACATGTAAACCTGTCTCAATACACACGTAAACCTGTCTCAATACACACGTAAACCTGTCTCAATACACATGTAAACCTGTCTCAATACACATGTAACCCTGTCTCAATACACATGTAAACCAGTCTCAATACACATGTAAACCTGTCTCAATACACACGTAAACCAGTCTCAATACACGTAAACCTGTCTCAATACACACATAAACCTGTCTCAATGCACATGTAAACCTGTCTCAATACACACATAAACCAGTCTCAATACACACATAAACCTGTCTCAATACACATGTAAACATGTCTCAATACACACGTAAACCCGTCTCAATACACACGTAAACCAGTCTCATTAAACATGTAAACCCGTCTCAATACACACGTAAACCAGTCTCAATACACACGTAAACCAGTCTCAATAAACACATAACCCTGTCTCAATACACATGTAAACCTGTCTTAATAAACACATAAACCTGTCTCAATACACACATAAACCTGTCTCAATAAACCTGTCTTAATACACACGTAAACCAGTCTCAATACACACGTAAACCAGTCTCATTACACACGTAAACCTGTCTCAATAAACACATAAACCTGTCTCAATACACACATAAACCTGTCTCAATAAACCTGTCTTAATACACACATAAACCTGTCTCAATAAACACATAAACCTGTCTCAATAAAAAAGTAAACCAGTCTCAATACACACGTAAACCAGTCTCAATACACAAGTAACCCAGTCTCAATACACAGGTAAACCTGTCTCAATACACATGTAAACCTGTCTCAATACACATGTAAACCAGTCTCAATACACATATAAATCAGTCTCATTACAAACGTAAATCTGTCTCAATACACATGTAAACCAGTCTCAATACACATGTAAACCAGTCTCAATACACACGTAAACCTGTCTCAATACACATGTAAACCTGTCTCAATACACATGTAAACAAGTCTCAATACACATATAAATCAGTCTCATTACACACGTAAACCTGTCTCAATACACATGTAAACCAGTCTCAATACACACGTAAACCAGTCTCAATACACTGGTAAACCTGTCTCAATACACATGTAAACCAGTCTCAATACACATGTAAACCTGTCTCAATACACACGTAAACCTGTCTCAATACACATGTAAACCTGTCTCAATACACATGTAAACCAGTCTCAATACACATATAAATCAGTCTCATTACAAACGTAAATCTGTCTCAATACACATGTAAACCAGTCTCATTACACATGTAAACCTGTCTCAATACACACGTAAACCAGTCTCAATACACATGTAAACCAGTCTCAATACACACGTAAACCTGTCTCAATACACAGGTAAACCTGTCTCAATACACAGGTAAACCTGTCTCAATACACAGGTAAACCTGTCTCAATACACACATAAACCTGTCTCAATACACATGTAAACCTGTCTCAATACACACGTAAACCTGTCTCAATACACACGTAAACCTGTCTCAATACACACGTAAACCTGTCTCAATACACATGTAAACCTGTCTCAATACACATGTAACCCTGTCTCAATACACATGTAAACCAGTCTCAATACACATGTAAACCTGTCTCAATACACACGTAAACCAGTCTCAATACACGTAAACCTGTCTCAATACACACATAAACCTGTCTCAATGCACATGTAAACCTGTCTCAATACACACATAAACCAGTCTCAATACACACATAAACCTGTCTCAATACACATGTAAACATGTCTCAATACACACATAAACCTGTCTCAATACACACGTAAACCAGTCTCATTACACATGTAAACCCGTCTCAATACACACGTAAACCAGTCTCATTAAACATGTAAACCCGTCTCAATACACACGTAAACCAGTCTCAATACACACGTAAACCAGTCTCAATAAACACATAAACCTGTCTCAATACACATGTAAACCTGTCTTAATAAACACATAAACCTGTCTCAATACACACATAAACCTGTCTCAATAAACCTGTCTTAATACACACGTAAACCTGTCTCAATAAACACGTAAACCTGTCTCAATAAACAGGTAAACTAGTCTCAATACACACGTAAACCAGTCTCAATACACACGTAACCCAGTCTCAATACACAGGTAAACCTCTCTCAATACAAATGTAAACCCATCTCAATACACACGTAAACCTGTCTCAATAAACACGTAAACCTGTCTCAATAAACACGCAAACCAGTCTCAATACACATGTAAACCTTTCTCAATACACATGCAAACCAGTCTCAATAAACACGTAAACCAGTCTCAATAAACAGTTAAACCAGTCTCAATAAACACATGATCCTCTCTCAATACACATGTAAACCAGTCTCAATACACATGTAAATCAGTCTCAATAAACACGTAAACCTGTCTCAATACACACACAAACCAGTCTCAATACACACGTAAACCTGTCTCAATACACACGCAAACCAGTCTCAATAAACACGTAAACCAGTCTCAATACACACGTAAACCTGTCTCAATAAACACGTAAACCTGTCTCAATACACACGTAAACCTGTCTCATTACACACGTAAACCTGTCTCAATAAACACGTAAACCTGTCTCAATACACACGTAAACCTGTCTCATTACACATGTAAACCCGTCTCAATACACACGTACACCAGTCTCAATACACACGTAAACCATTCTCAATACACACGTAAACCTGTCTCAATACACATGTAAACCTGTCTCAATACACAGGTAAACCAGTCTCAATACACATGTAACCCTGTCTCAATACACATGTAAACCTGTCTCAATAAACCGGTCTTAATACACACGTAAACCTGTCTCAATAAACACGTAAACCTGTCTCAATAAACACGTAAACCAGTCTCAATACACACGTAAACCAGTCTCAATACACACGTAAACCAGTCTCAATAAACAGGTAAACCAGTCTCAATAAACACATGATCCTGTCTCAATACACATGTAAACCAGTCTCAATACACACGTAAACCAGTCTCAATAAACACGTAAACCTGTCTCAATACACACGCAAACCAGTCTCAATACACACGTAAACCTGTCTCAATACAAACGCAAACCAGTCTCAATAAACACGTAAACCAGTCTCAATACACACGTAAACCAGTCTCAATACACACGTAAACCTGTCTCAATACACATGTAAACCAGTCTCAATACACACGTAAACCTGTCTCAATACACATGTAAACCTGTCTCAATACACATGTAAACCAGTCTCAATACACATATAAATCAGTCTCATTACAAACGTAAATCTGTCTCAATACACATGTAAACCAGTCTCAATACACATGTAAACCAGTCTCAATACACACGTAAACCTGTCTCAATACACATGTAAACCTGTCTCAATACACATGTAAACCAGTCTCAATACACATATAAATCAGTCTCATTACAAACGTAAATCTGTCTCAATACACATGTAAACCAGTCTCAATACACATATAAATCAGTCTCATTACAAACGTAAATCTGTCTCAATACACATGTAAACCAGTCTCATTACACATGTAAACCGGTCTCAATACACACATAAACCGGTCTCAATACACACGTAAACCAGTCTCAATACACACGTAAACCTGTCTCAATACACAGGTAAACCTGTCTCAATACACACGTAAACCTGTCTCAATACACAGGTAAACCTGTCTCAATACACACATAAACCTGTCTCAATACACATGTAAACCAGTCTCATTACAAAAGTAAACCAGTCTCAATACACACTAAACCGTCTCAATACACATGTAAACCAGTCTCAATACACAGGTAAACCTGTCTCAATACACATGTAAACCTGTCTCATTACAAACGTAAACCAGTCTCAATACACATGTAAACCAGTCTCAATAAACCAGTCTTAATACACATGTAAACCAGTCTCAATACACAGGTAAACCTGTCTCAATACATACGTAAACCTGTCTCAATAAACACGTAAACAAGTCTCAATACACACGTAAACCAGTCTCAATACACAGGTAAACCAGTCTCAATACACAGGTAAACCAGTCTCAATACACACGTAAACCTGTCTCAATAAACACGTAAACCTGTCTCAATACACACGTAAACCTGTCTCAATAAACATGTAAACCAGTCTCAATACACACGTAAACCTGTCTCAATATACAGGTAAACCAGTCTCAATACACACGTAAACCTGTCTCAATAAACACGTAAACCTGTCTCAATACACACGTAAACCAGTCGCAATACACACGTAAACCTGTCTCATTACACACAAAAACCAGTCTAAATACACATGTAAACCAGTCTCATTACACACGTAAACCTGTCTCAATACACACGTAAACCTGTCTCAATAAACCAGTCTTAATACACACGTAAACCTGTCTCAATAAACACGTAAACCTGTCTCAATAAACACGTAAACCAGTCTCAATACACACGTAAACCAGTCTCAATACACATGTAAACCAGTCTCAATACACAGGTAAACCTGTCTCAATACAAATGTAAACCCGTCTCAATACACACGTAAACCTGTCTCAATAAACACGTAAACCTGTCTCAATAAACACGCAAACCAGTCTCAATACACATGTAAACCTGTCTCAATACACATGCAAACCAGTCTCAATAAACACGTAAACCAGTCTCAATACACACGTAAACCAGTCTCAATACACATGGAAACCAGTCTCAATACACAGGTAAACCTGTCTCAATACACACGTAAACCTGTCTCAATACACATGTAAACCTGTCTCAATACACATGTAAACCAGTCTCAATACACATATAAATCAGTCTCATTGCAAATGTAAATCTGTCTCAATACACATGTAAACCAGTCTCAATACACATGTAAACCAGTCTCAATACACACGTAAACCTGTCTCATTACACAAGTAAACCTGTCTCAATTCACATGTAAACAAGTCTCAATACACATGTAAACCAGTCTCAATACACACGTAAACCTGTCTCAATACACATGTAAACCTGTCTCAATACACATGTAAACCAGTCTCAATACACATATAAATCAGTCTCATTACAAACGTAAATCTGTCTCAATACACATGTAAACCAGTCTCAATACACATGTAAACCAGTCTCAATACACATGTAAACCTGTCTCAATACACATGTAAACCTGTCTCAATACACATGTAAACCAGTCTCAATACACATATAAATCAGTCTCATTACAAATGTAAATCTGTCTCAATACACATGTAAACCAGTCTCAATACACACGTAAATCAGTCTCAATACACATGTAAACCAGTCTCAATACACATGTAAACCTGTCTCAATACACATGTAAACCGGTCTCAATACACACGTAAACCAGTCTCAATACACACGTAAACCTGTCTCAATACACAGGTAAACCTGTCTCAATACACACGTAAACCTGTCTCAATACACAGGTAAACCTGTCTCAATACACACGTAAACCTGTCTCAATACACATGTAAACCTGTCTCAATACACATGTAAACCAGTCTCATTACAAAAGTAAACCAGTCTCAATACACACATAAACCAGTCTCAATACACATGTAAACCAGTCTCAATACACATGTAAACCAGTCTCAATAAACCAGTCTTAATACACATGTAAACCAGTCTCAATACACACGTAAACCTGTCTCAATAAACACGTAAACAAGTCTCAATACACACGTAAACCAGTCTCAATACACAGGTAAACCAGTCTCAATACACAGGTAAACCAGTCTCAATAAACACGTAAACCTGTCTCAATACACACGCAAACCAGTCTCAATACACACGTAAACCTGTCTCAATACAAACGCAAACCAGTCTCAATAAACACGTAAACCAGTCTCAATACACACGTAAACCAGTCTCAATACACACGTAAACCTGTCTCAATACACATGTAAACCAGTCTCAATACACTCGTAAACCTGTCTCAATACACATGTAAACCTGTCTCAATACACATGTAAACCAGTCTCAATACACATATAAATCAGTCTCATTACAAACGTAAATCTGTCTCAATACACATGTAAACCAGTCTCAATACACATGTAAACCAGTCTCAATACACACGTAAACCTGTCTCAATACACTGTAAACCTGTCCAATACACATGTAACCAGTCTCAATACACATATAAATCAGTCTCATTACAAACGTAAATCTGTCTCAATACACATGTAAACCAGTCTCAATACACATATAAATCAGTCTCATTACAAACGTAAATCTGTCTCAATACACATGTAAACCAGTCTCATTACACATGTAAACCGGTCTCAATACACACATAAACCGGTCTCAATACACACGTAAACCAGTCTCAATACACACGTAAACCTGTCTCAATACACAGGTAAACCTGTCTCAATACACACGTAAACCTGTCTCAATACACATGTAAACCAGTCTTATTACAAAAGTAAACCAGTCTCAATACACATGTAAACCAGTCTCAATACACAGGTAAACCTGTCTCAATACACATGTAAACCTGTCTCATTACAAACGTAAACCAGTCTCAATACACATGTAAACCAGTCTCAATAAACCAGTCTTAATACACATGTAAACCAGTCTCAATACACAGGTAAACCTGTCTCAATACATACGTAAACCTGTCTCAATAAACACGTAAACAAGTCTCAATACACACGTAAACCAGTCTCAATACACAGGTAAACCAGTCTCAATACACAGGTAAACCAGTCTCAATACACACGTAAACCTGTCTCAATAAACACGTAAACCTGTCTCAATACACACGTAAACCTGTCTCAATAAACATGTAAACCAGTCTCAATACACACGTAAACCTGTCTCAATATACAGGTAAACCAGTCTCAATACACACGTAAACCTGTCTCAATAAACACGTAAACCTGTCTCAATACACACGTAAACCAGTCGCAATACACACGTAAACCTGTCTCATTACACACAAAAACCAGTCTAAATACACATGTAAACCAGTCTCATTACACACGTAACCCTGTCTCAATACACACGTAAACCTGTCTCAATAAACCAGTCTTAATACACACGTAAACCTGTCTCAATAAACACGTAAACCTGTCTCAATAAACACGTAAACCAGTCTCAATACACACGTAAACCAGTCTCAATACACATGTAACCAGTCTCAATACACAGGTAAACCTGTCTCAATACAAATGTAAACCCGTCTCAATACACACGTAAACCTGTCTCAATAAACACGTAAACCTGTCTCAATAAACACGCAAACCAGTCTCAATACACATGTAAACCTGTCTCAATACACATGCAAACCAGTCTCAATAAACACGTAAACCAGTCTCAATACACACGTAAACCAGTCTCAATACACATGGAAACCAGTCTCAATACACAGGTAAACCTGTCTCAATACACACGTAAACCTGTCTCAATACACATGTAAACCTGTCTCAATACACATGTAAACCAGTCTCAATACACATATAAATCAGTCTCATTGCAAATGTAAATCTGTCTCAATACACATGTAAACCAGTCTCAATACACATGTAAACCAGTCTCAATACACACGTAAACCTGTCTCATTACACATGTAAACCTGTCTCAATTCACATGTAAACAAGTCTCAATACACATGTAAACCAGTCTCAATACACACGTAAACCTGTCTCAATACACATGTAAACCTGTCTCAATACACATGTAAACCAGTCTCAATACACATGTAAATCAGTCTCATTACAACGTAAACCTGTCTCAATACACATGTAAACCAGTCTCAATACACACGTAAACCTGTCTCAATACACATGTAAACCTGTCTCAATACACATGTAAACCAGTCTCAATACACATATAAATCAGTCTCATTACAAACGTAAATCTGTCTCAATACACATGTAAACCAGTCTCAATACACATGTAAATCAGTCTCATTACACACGTAAACCTGTCTCAATACACATGTAAACCAGTCTCATTACAAACGTAAACCAGTCTCAATACACATGTAAACCAGTCTCAATAAACCAGTCTCAATACACAGGTAAACCTGTCTCAATACACAGGTAAACCTGTCTCAATACACAGGTAAACCTGTCTCAATACACACATAAACCTGTCTCAATACACATGTAAACCAGTCTCATTACAAAAGTAAACCAGTCTCAATACACACATAAACCAGTCTCAATACACATGTAAACCAGTCTCAATACACATGTAAACCAGTCTCAATAAACCAGTCTTAATACACATGTAAACCAGTCTCAATACACACGTAAACCTGTCTCAATAAACACGTAAACAAGTCTCAATACACACGTAAACCAGTCTCAATACACAGGTAAACCAGTCTCAATACACAGGTAAACCAGTCTCAATACACACGTAAACCAGTCTCAATACACACGTAAACCTGTCTCAATAAACATGTAAACCAGTCTCAATACACACGTAAACCAGTCTCAATACACACGTAAACCTGTCTCAATAAACATGTAAACCAGTCTCAATACACACGTAAACCTGTCTCAATATACAGGTAAACCTTTCATCAAAAGTCTGCTGCATTTCGTTATGAACACGATCGTGATTTACGAGGGACTCACAATCGGACAAAATGGCGTCTAGGCAAACTTTACGTAAAATCTTTATCTCAACCAGCCGATCAGAATATAGTATCAACCACGCATAAAGCGCCTTCATCACTTGCGCCGCCCAGGGTTAGGTTCAAAACGCGTGGTTGATGTCATTATTCAGTTGGGTGGTTGAGAAAAACGGCTTACCCAAACTTTAGTATCAAAGGGAAATAAATCTTTAATAACGTTTCTCTAATACCTGTACGGCTCGGTATTTTTCCGGTAAAAATTAGTTTTTATCAAAAGACAATTATTATTGATTGTCACAATAAACACCTTTAGCAAGTTTTGCAAACAACCAATTACCGTTTGTGTTGTTTGCCATCATATGTGCTGCTAATCATGAGAACTGAGAAGTTTAAGTAGGTGTTGACATTATGTGTATTGTCAATGTACAATCGGCATAGATAAAACGGTGTTTTTGTAACACGTGTATTGTCAATAATAAGTTGTCTGCTATTTGAGAAGCTTATAGTGGGCCACTGATATAGAAATTATACGCCGGAATCGTTTGATGATGACTTTTGCTATTGTTTGTTACAGATTTCTATGGGGTATTCATTACCCATTAATCATTTCATTGTTTCTACATTATTCCTTCATTTTCTGGAGAATATTCCTAAATCATTCTTAGTTATATTTTCAATCAGATCGGAGATAAAAAATTAAAGAGTATCAGTTTTAGAAATTAAATCTTAAATATGGTTCAGAAAAGCCTTAGTCACTTCGGAATTGGCACACCCAGCAAACGTAAGCTGAGTGATAGTGTTAGTGAACCTGGGACACCTAAACGCCATAAAGTAGACTGTGACACTCGTAAGTCTAAAGTGAAAAGAAAATTCAGGTCTGAGTGGCTTAATGAATTTGAGTGGCTGGAAATGAAACAAACTGATGATCAGATTCTGTTGTATTGTACTTGGTGTAGAGATGCTAAAAAGAAAAATCCCTTCGCTAACAGTGGTAGCACGAACCTACAAAAATTACATGTACGTAAAGTACCAACATGCATATATTTGACTCTTGAAAATTCCAGCTTGACTCTTGAAAATTCCTATTTGACTCTTGAGATTTTGACCTCAAGGGTCATTGACTCTTGAGTTTCAAAGTCTAGTGAACGCCCTGGGTAAACCTGTCTCAATACACACGTAAACCTGTCTCAATAAACCAGTCTTAATACACACGTAAACCTGTCTCAATAAACACGTAAACCTGTCTCAATAAACACGTAAACCAGTCTCAATACACATGTAAACCAGTCTCAATACACACATAAACCTGTCTCATTACACAAGTAAACCTGTCTCAATTCACCTGTAAACAAGTCTCAATACACATATAAATCAGTCTCATTACACACGTAAACCTTTCTCAATACACAGGTAAACCTGTCTCAATACACACGTAAACCTGTCTCAATACACTGGTAAACCTGTCTCAATACACACATAAACCTGTCTCAATACACATGTAAACCTGTCTCAATACACACGTAAACCTGTCTCAATAAACACATAAACCAGTCTCAATACACATGTAAACCAGTCTCAATACACACGTAAACCAGTCTCAATACACAGGTAAACCTGTCTCAATACAAATGTAAACCTGTCTCAATACACATGTAAACCTGTCTCAATAAACACGTAACCTGTCTCAATAAACATGCAAACCAGTCTCAATACACATGTAACCTGTCTCATTACCATTCAAGCCAGTCTCAATACACATGTAAACCAGTCTCAATACACCGTAAACCAGTCTCAATACACACGTAAACCAGTCTCAATACACATGTAAACCTGTCTCAATACACATGTAAACCTGTCTCAATACACACGTAAACCTGTCTCATACACATGTAAACTGTCTCAATACACTGTAAACCTGTCTCAATACACACGTAAACCGTCTCATTACACATGTAAACGTCTCAATACACATGTAAACCTCTCAATACACATGTAAACCAGTCTCAATACACACGTAAACCTGTCTCAATACACATGTAAACCTGTCTCAATACACATGTAAACCAGTCTCAATACACATATAAATCAGTCTCAATACACACGTAAACCTGTCTCAATACACATGTAAACCTGTCTCAATACACACGTAAACCAGTCTCAATACACACGTAAACCTGTCTCAATACACACGTAAACCTGTCTCAATACACATGTAAACCTGTCTCAATACACACGTAAACCAGTCTCAATACACACGTAAACCTGTCTCAATACACATGTAAACATGTCTCAATACACACATAAACCTGTCTCAATACACAGGTAAACCAGTCTCAATACACAGGTAAACAAGTCTCAATAAAAACATAAACCTGTCTCAATACACATGAAACCAGTCTCAATACACAGGTAAACCTGTCTCAATACACACGTAAACCTGTCTCAATACACATGTAAACCTGTCTCATTACACATGTAAACCTGTCTCAATACACATGTAAACCTGTCTCAATACACATGTAAACCAGTCTCAATACACATATAAATCAGTCTCATTACAAATGTAAATCTGTCTCAATACACATGTAAACCAGTCTCAATACACATGTAAACCAGTCTCAATACACACGTAAACCTGTCTCATTACACATGTAAACCTGTCTCAATTCACATGTAAACAAGTCTCAATACACATATAAATCAGTCTCATTACACACGTAAACCTTTCTCAATACACAGGTAAACCTGTCTCAATACACACGTAAACCTGTCTCAATACACTGGTAAACCTGTCTCAATACACACATAAACCTGTCTCAATACACATGTAAACCTGTCTCAATAAACACGTAAACCTGTCTCAATACACACGTAAACCAGTCTCAATACACACGTAAACCTGTCTCAATACACATGTAAACCAGTCTCAATACACATGTAAACCAGTCTCAATACACACGTAAACCTGTCTCAATACACATGTAAACCTGTCTCAATACACATGTAAACCTGTCTCAATACACACGTAAACCTGTCTCAATACACATGTAAACCTGTCTCAATACACATGTAAACCAGTCTCAATACACATATAAATCAGTCTCATTACACACGTAAACCTGTCTCAATACACAGGTAAACCTGTCTCAATACACACGTAAACCTGTCTCAATACACAGGTAAACCTGTCTCAATACACACATAAACCTGTCTCAATACACATGTAAACCTGTCTCAATACACATGTAAACCTGTCTCAATACACACGTAAACCTGTCTCAATACACACGTAAACCTGTCTCAATACACACGTAAACCTGTCTCAATACACATGTAAACCTGTCTCAATACACATGTAAACCTGTCTCAATACACATGTAAACCAGTCTCAATACACATGTAAACCAGTCTCATTACAAATGTAAACCTGTCTCAATACACATGTAAACCAGTCTCAATACACATGTAAACCAGTCTCAATACACACGTAAACCTGTCTCATTACACATGTAAACCTGTCTCAATACACATGTAAACCTGTCTCAATACACATGTAAACCAGTCTCAATACACATATAAATCAGTCTCATTACAAATGTAAATCTGTCTCAATACACATGTAAACCAGTCTCAATACACATGTAAACCAGTCTCAATACACACGTAAACCTGTCTCAATACACATGTAAACCTGTCTCAATACACATGTAAACAAGTCTCAATACACATATAAACCAGTCTCAATACACACGTAAACCTGTCTCAATACACATGTAAACCTGTCTCAATACACACGTAAACCTGTCTCAATACACTGGTAAACCTGTCTCAATACACACATAAACCTGTCTCAATACACATGTAAACCTGTCTCAATACACACGTAAACCTGTCTCAATAAACACGTAAACCAGTCTCAATACACACGTAAACCAGTCTCAATAACACATGTAAACCAGTCTCAATACACAGGTAAACCTGTCTCAATACAAATGTAAACCCGTCTCAATACACACGTAAACCTGTCTCAATAAACACGTAAACCTGTCTCAATAAACACGCAAACCAGTCTCAATACACATGTAAACCTGTCTCAATACACATGCAAACCAGTCTCAATAAACACGTAAACCAGTCTCAATACACACGTAAACCAGTCTCAATACACACGGAAACCAGTCTCAATACACAGGTAAACCTGTCTCAATACACACGTAAACCTGTCTCAATACACATGTAAACCTGTCTCAATACACATGTAAACCAGTCTCAATACACATATAAATCAGTCTCAATACACATGTAAACCAGTCTCAATACACATGTAAACCAGTCTCAATACACACGTAAACCTGTCTCATTACACATGTAAACCTGTCTCAATACACATGTAAACAAGTCTCAATACACATATAAATCAGTCTCATTACACACGTAAACCTTTCTCAATACACAGGTAAACCTGTCTCAATACACACGTAAACCTGTCTCAATACACTGGTAAACCTGTTTCAATACACACATAAACCTGTCTCAATACACATATAAACCTGTCTCAATACACACGTAAACCTATCTCAATACACACGTAAAGATGTCTCAATACACATGTAAACCTGTCTCAATACACATGTAACCCTGTCTCAATACACATGTAAACCAGTCTCAATACACATGTAAACCTGTCTCAATACACACGTAAACCAGTCTCAATACACAGGTAAACCTGTCTCAATACACACATAAACCTGTCTCAATACACATGTAAACCTGTCTCAATACACACATAAACCAGTCTCAATACACACATAAACCTGTCTCAATACACAGGTAAACAAGTCTCAATAAAAACATAAACCTGTCTCAATACACATGTAAACCAGTCTCAATACACATGTAAACCAGTCTCAATAAACACGTAAACCTGTCTCAATACACACGCAAACCAGTCTCAATACACACGTAAACCTGTCTCAATACACATGTAGACCTGTCTCAATATACATGTAAACCAGTCTCAATACACATGTAAACCAGTCTCAATACACAGGTAAACCTGTCTCAATACACATGTAAACCTGTCTCATTACAAACGTAAACCAGTCACAATACACATGCAAACCAGTCTCAATAAACCAGTCTCAATACACATGTAAACCAGTCTCAATAAACCAGTCTTAATACACATGTAAACCAGTCTCAATACACAGGTAAACCTGTCTCAATACACATGTAAACCTGTCTCATTACAAACGTAAACCAGTCTCAATACACACGCAAACCAGTCTCAATACACATCTAAACCAGTCTTAATACACACGTAAACCAGTCTCAATACACACGTAAACCTGTCTCAATACACAGGTAAACCAGTCTCAATACACAGGTAAACCTGTCTCAATACACAGGTAAACCTGTCTCAATACACAGGTAAACCAGTCTCAATACACAGGTAAACCAGTCTCAATACACAGGTAAACCTGTCTCAATACACAGGTAAACCTGTCTCAATACACAGGTAAACCAGTCTCAATACACAGGTAAACCAGTCTCAATACACATGTAAACCTGTCTCAATAGTTTAGTTGCTACATACAAATCTTTGTAAATATTTTGAACTATCAAACATTCTTGAAAATCTCGCACCATTTTTTCGATTTACTATCTCAGCTTTTATTTACTATAGAAAACTATTTATTCGTGGGTATTTATGTTTCGCTAATTTTCGCGATCTAAGTTGATCGCGAATTCATGATTCTCATGTTATATGTACATTTTAGCAAAATGTTGAGTGAATAAGCATTATACATAAACAATCACCTATTTCTCGACACAATTATCCATTCCCACATAGAAGCACCTCTCAGCACCATTATCCATTCCCACATAGAAGCACCTCTCAACACCATTATCCATTCCCACATAGAAGCACCTCCAGACACCATTATCCATTCCCACATAGAAGCACCTCTCAATACCATTATCCATTCCCACATAGAAGCACCTCCAGACACCATTATCCATTCCCACATAGAAGCACCTCTCAGCACCATTATCCATTCCCACATAGAAGCACCTCTCAACACCATTATCCATTCCCACATAGAAGCACCTCTCAACACCATTATCCATTCCCACATAGAAGCACCTCTCAACACCATTATCCATTCCCACATAGAAGCACCTCTCAACACCATTATCCATTCCCACATAGAAGCACCTCTCAACACCATTATCCATTCCCACATAGAAGCACCTCTCAACACCATTATCCATTCCCACATAGAAGCACCTCTCAACACCATTATCCATTCCCACATAGAAGCACCTCTCAACACCATTATCCATTCCCACATAGAAGCACCTCTCAGCACCATTATCCATTCCCACACAGAAGCACCTCCAGACACCATTATCCATTCCCACATAGAAGCACCTCTCAGCACCATTATCCATTCCCACATAGAAGCACCTCCAGACACCATTATCCATTTCCACATAGAAGCACCTCCAGACAACATTATCCATTCCCACATAGAAGCACCTCCAGACACCATTATCCATTCCCACATAGAAGTACCTCTCAGCACTATTATCCATTCCAACATAGAAGCACCTCCAGACACCATTATCCATTTCCACATAGAAGCACCTCCAGACACCATTATCCATTCCCACATAGAAGCACCTCTCAGCACTATTATCCATTCCCACATAGAAGCACCTCCAGACACCATTATCCATTTCCACATAGAAGCACCTCTCAACACCATTATCCATTCCCACATAGAAGCACCTCCAGACACCATTATCCATTTCCACATAGAAGCACCTCCAGACACCATTATCCATTCCCACATAGAAGCACCTCCAGACACCATTATCCATTCCCACATAGAATCACCTCTCAACACCATTATCCATTCCCACATAGAAGCACCTCTCAACACCATTATCCATTCCCACATAGAAGCACCTCTCAGCACCATTATCCATTCCCACATAGAAGCACCTCCAGACACCAATATCCATTCCCACATAGAAGCACCTCCAGACACCATTATCCATTCCCACATAGAAACACCTCTCAACATCATTATCCATTCCCACATTGAAGCACCTCTCAACACCATTATCCATTCCCACATAGAAGCACCTCTCAGCACCATTATCCATTCCCACATAGAAGCACCTCTCAACACCATTATCCATTCCCACATAGAAGCACCTCTCCACACCATTATCCATTCCCACATAGAAGCACCTCTCAACACCATTATCCATTCCCACATAGAAGCACCTCTCAACACCATTATCCATTCCCACATAGAAGCACCTCTCAACACCATTATCCATTCCCACATAGAAGCACCTCTCAACACCATTATCCATTCCCACATAGAAGCACCTCTCAACACCATTATCCATTCCCACATAGAAGCACCTCTCAACACCATTATCCATTCCCACATAGAAGCACCTCTCAACACCATTATCCATTCCCACATAGAAGCACCTCTCAACACCATTATCCATTCCCACATAGAAGCACCTCTCAACACCATTATCCATTCCCACATAGAAGCACCTCTCAACACCATTATCCATTCCCACATAGAAGTACCTCTCAACACCATTATCCATTCCCACATAGAAGTACCTCTCAACACCATTATCCATTCCCACATAGAAGCACCTCTCAACACCATTATCCATTCCCACATAGAAGCACCTCTCAACACCATTATCCATTCCCACATAGAAGTACCTCTCAACACCATTATCCATTCCCACATAGAAGCACCTCTCAACACCATTATCCATTCCCACATAGAAGCACCTCTCAACACCATTATCCATTCCCACATAGAAGCACCTCTCAACACCATTATCCATTCCCACATAGAAGCACCTCTCAACACCATTATCCATTCCCACATAGAAGTACCTCTCAACACCATTATCCATTCCCACATAGAAGTACCTCTCAACACCATTATCCATTCCCACATAGAAGCACCTCTCCACACCATTATCCATTCCCACATAGAAGTACCTCTCCACACCATTATCCATTCCCACATAGAAGCACCTCTCCACACCATTATCCATTCCCACATAGAAGCACCTCTCAACACCATTATCCATTCCCACATAGAAGCACCTCTCAACACCATTATCCATTCCCACATAGAAGCACCTCTCAACACCATTATCCATTCCCACATAGAAGCACCTCTCAACACCATTATCCATTCCCACATAGAAGCACCTCTCAACACCATTATCCATTCCCACATAGAAGCACCTCTCAACACCATTATCCATTCCACATAGAAGTACCTCTCAACACCATTATCCATTCCACATAGAAGTACCTCTCAACACCATTATCCATTCCCACATAGAAGTACATCTCAACACCATTATCCATTCCACATAGAAGTACATCTCCACACCATTATCCATTCCCACATAGAAGTACCTCTCAACACCATTATCCATTCCCACATAGAAGCACCTCTCAACACCATTATCCATTCCCACATAGAAGCACCTCTCCACACCATTATCCATTCCCACATAGAAGTACCTCTCAACACCATTATCCATTCCACATAGAAGTACCTCTCAACACCATTATCCATTCCACATAGAAGTACCTCTCAACACCATTATCCATTCCCACATAGAAGTACATCTCAACACCATTATCCATTCCACATAGAAGTACATCTCCACACCATTATCCATTCCCACATAGAAGTACCTCTCAACACCATTATCCATTCCCACATAGAAGCACCTCTCAACACCATTATCCATTCCCACATAGAAGCACCTCTCCACACCATTATCCATTCCCACATAGAAGCACCTCTCAACACCATTATCCATTCCACATAGAAGCACCTCTCAACACCATTATCCATTCCCACATAGAAGTACCTCTCAACACCATTATCCATTCCCACATAGAAGCACCTCTCCACACCATTATCCATTCCCACATAGAAGCACCTCTCCACACCATTATCCATTCCCACATAGAAGCACATCTGAACACCATTATCCATTTCCACATAGAAGCAAATCTCCACACCATTATCCATTCCAACATAAAAGTACATCTCCACACCATTATCCATTCCCACATAGAAGCACCTCTTGACACCATTATCCATTCCCACATAGAAGCACCTCTCCACACCATTATCCATTCCCACATAGAAGCACCTCTCCACACCATTATCCATTCCCACATAGAAGCACATCTGAACACCATTATCCATTTCCACATAGAAGCAAATCTCCACACCATTATCCATTCCAACATAGAAGCACCTCTCAACACCATTATCCATTCCCACATAGAAGCACCTCTCCACACCATTATCCATTCCCACATAGAAGCACCTCTTGACACCATTATCCATTCCCACATATAAGCACATCTGAACACCATTATCCATTTCCACATAGAAGCAAATCTCCACACCATTATCCATTCCAACATAGAAGCACCTCTCAACACCATTATCCATTCCCACATAGAAGCACCTCTTGACACCATTATCCATTCCCACATAGAAGCACCTCTTGACACCATTATCCATTCCCACATATAAGCACCTCTCAACACCATTATCCATTCCCACATAGAAGCACCTCTTGACACCATTATCCATTCCCACATAGAAGCACCTCTCAACACCATTATCCAACATAGAAGCGCCTCTATATACCATTATCCAACATAGAAGCACCTCTATACACCATTATCCCACATAGAAGCACCTATATACACCATTATCCCACATAGAAGCACCTCTATACACCATTATTCCACATAGAAACGTCTCTATACACCATTATCCCACATAGAAGCACCTCTATACACCATTATCCCACATAGAAGCACCTCTATACACCATTATTCCACATAGAAACGTCTCTATACACCATTATCCCACATAGAAGCACCTCTATACACCATTATCCCACATAGAAGCACCTATATACACCATTATCCCACATAGAAGCACCTCTATACACCATTATCCCACATAGAAGCACCTCTATACACCATTATCCAACATAGAAGCACCTCTATATACCATTATCCCACATAGAAACGCCTCTATACACCATTATCCCACATAGAAGTGCCTCTATACACCATTATCCCACATAGAAGCACCTCTATACACCATTATCCCACATAGAAGCACCTCTATACACCATTATCCCACATAGAAGCACCTCTATACACCATTATCCCACATAGAAGCACCTCTATACACCATTATCCCACATAGAAGCACCTCTCAACACCATTATCCATTCCCACATAGAAGCACCTCTTGACACCATTACCCATTCCCACATAGAAGCACCTCTTGACACCATTATCCATTCCCACATATAAGCACCTCTCAACACCATTATCCATTCCCACATAGAAGCACCTCTTGACACCATTATCCATTCCCACATAGAAGCACCTCTTGACACCATTATCCATTCCCACATATAAGCACCTCTCAACACCATTATCCATTCCCACATAGAAGCACCTCTTGACACCATTATCCATTCCCACATAGAAGCACCTCTTGACACCATTATCCATTCCCACATATAAGCACCTCTCAACACCATTATCCATTCCCACATAGAAGCACCTCTTGACACCATTATCCATTCCCACATAGAAGCACCTCTTGACACCATTATCCATTCCCACATATAAGCACCTCTCAACACCATTATCCATTCCCACATAGAAGCACCTCTTGACACCATTATCCATTCCCACATAGAAGCACCTCTTGACACCATTATCCATTCCCACATATAAGCACCTCTCAACACCATTATCCATTCCCACATAGAAGCACCTCTTACACCATTATCCCACATAGAAGCACCTCTATACACCATTATCCAACATAGAAGCGCCTCTATATACCATTATCCAACATAGAAGCATCTCTATACACCATTATCCCACATAGAAGCATCTATATACACCATTATCCCACATAGAAACATCTCTATACACCATTATCCCACATAGAAACACCTCTATACACCATTATCCCACATAGAAACATCTCTATACACCATTAT
>JABXNX010000249.1:0-10438 GCA_014843695.1 Archivesica marissinica
TACATTCCCCATCTCTAGCCTGAACTGGTGAAATATATATCCCTACTCTAGTCTGAACTGGTGAAATACATTCCCATACTCTAGCCTGAACTGGTGAAATACATTCCCATACTCTATCCTGAACTGGTGAAATGCATACCCCTACTCTAGCCTGAACTGGTGAAATACATTCCCCTACTCTAGCCTGAACTGGTGAAATACATATCCCTACTCTAGCCTGAAGTGATGAAATACATATCCCTACTCTAGCCTGAACTGATGAAATACATATCCCTACTCTAGCCTGAACTGATGAAATACATTCCCCTACTCTAGCCTGAACTGGTGAAATACATTCCCATACTCTAGCCTGAACTGGTGAAATACATTCCCCATCTCTATCCTGAACTGGTGAAATACATATCCCTACTCTAGCCTGAAGTGATGAAATACATATCCCTACTCTAGCCTGAACTGATGAAATACATTCCCCTACTCTAGCCTGAACTGGTGAAATACATTCCCATACTCTAGCCTGAACTGGTGAAATACATTCCCCATCTCTATCCTGAACTGGTGAAATACATATCCCTACTCTAGCCTGAAGTGATGAAATACATATCCCTACTCTAGCCTGAACTGATGAAATACATTCCCCTACTCTAGCCTGAACTGGTGAAATACATTCCCATACTCTAGCCTGAACTGGTGAAATACATTCCCCATCTCTATCCTGAACTGGTGAAATACATATCCCTACTCTAGCCTGAAGTGATGAAATACATATCCCTACTCTAGCCTGAACTGATGAAATACATTCCCCTACTCTAGCCTGAACTGGTGAAATACATTCCCATACTCTAGCCTGAACTGGTGAAATACATTCCCATACTCTAGCCTGAACTGGTGAAATACATTCCCCATATCTAGCCTGAACTGGTGAAATATATATCCCTACTCTAGTCTGAACTGGTGAAATACATTCCCATACTCTAGCCTGAACTGGTGAAATACATTCCCATACTCTATCCTGAACTGGTGAAATGCATACCCCTACTCTAGCCTGAACTGGTGAAATACATTCCCCATCTCTATCCTGAACTGGTGAAATACATTCCCCTACTCTAGCCTGAAGTGATGAAATACATATCGCTACTCTAGCCTGAACTGATGAAATACATACCCCTACTCTAGCCTGAACTGGTGAAATATATATCCCTACTCTAGTCTGAACTGGTGAAATACATTCCCATACTCTAGCCTGAACTGGTGAAATACATTCCCATACTCTATCCTGAACTGGTGAAATGCATACCCCTACTCTAGCCTGAACTGGTGAAATACATTCCCCATCTCTATCCTGAACTGGTGAAATACATATTCCTACTCTAGCCTGAAGTGATGAAATACATATCCCTACTCTAGCCTGAACTGATGAAATACATTCCCCTACTCTAGCCTGAACTGGTGAAATACATTCCCATACTCTAGCCTGAACTGGTGAAATACATTCCCATACTCTAGCCTGAACTGGTGAAATACATTCCCCATCTCTAGCCTGAACTGGTGAAATACATTCCCCTACTCTAGTCTGAACTGATGAAATACATTCCCCTACTCTAGCCTGAACTGGTGAAATACATTCCCCTACTCTAGCCTGAACTGATGAAATACATTCCCCTACTCTAGCCTGAACTGGTGAAATACATTCCCCTACTCTAGCCTGAACTGGTGAAATACATCTCCCTACTCTAGCCTGAACTGGTGAAATACATACCCCTACTCTAGCCTGAACTGTTGAAATACATATCACTACTCTAGCCTGAACTGGTGAAATACATTCCCATACTATATCCTGAACTGGTGAAATGCATACCCCTACTCTAGTCTGAACTGGTGAAATACATTCCCATACTCTAGTCTGAACTGGTGAAATACATTCCCCATCTCTATCCTGAACTGGTGAAATACATTCCCCTACTCTAGCCTGAAGTGATGAAATACATATCGCTACTCTAGCCTGAACTGATGAAATACATACCCCTACTCTAGCCTGAACTGGTGAAATATATATCCCTACTCTAGTCTGAACTGGTGAAATACATTCCCATACTCTAGCCTGAACTGGTGAAATACATTCCCATACTCTATCCTGAACTGGTGAAATGCATACCCCTACTCTAGCCTGAACTGGTGAAATACATTCCCCATCTCTATCCTGAACTGGTGAAATACATTCCCCTACTCTAGCCTGAAGTGATGAAATACATATCGCTACTCTAGCCTGAACTGATGAAATACATACCCCTACTCTAGCCTGAACTGGTGAAATACTGCCTGAACTGGTGAAATACATTCCCCATCTCTAGCCTGAACTGGTGAAATACATTCCCTACTCTAGCCTGAACTGGTGAAATACATTCCCCTACTCTAGTCTGAACTGATGAAATACATTCCCCTACTCTAGCCTGAACTGGTGAAATACATTCCCCTACTCTAGCCTGAACTGATGAAATACATTCCCCTACTCTAGCCTGAACTGGTGAAATACATTCCCATACTCTAGCCTGAACTGGTGAAATACATTCCCCTACTCTAGCCTGAACTGATGAAATACATTCCCCTACTCTAGCCTGAACTGGTGAAATACATTCCCATACTCTAGCCTGAACTGGTGAAATACATTCCCTTCTCTAGACTGAAATAGACACAACAACACTTTCTTAATACCCCACCCACCCTCCTTCTATTGGATGTGGAAAGTATTACACCGGAGAACATGCAGAAATAGAGACGGTCACGTGCAACATATATTGATCGCATATCATATATACAGTCAAACCTGTGTTAGTGGTCACCTCTATTAAGCAGCCAACCTGTATTAAGCAGCCAGTTTCCAGATTCCCAATATGTTGTTTTATTATACATTTGTCCTCTATTAAGCAGCCACCTGTGATAAGCAGCCTATTTCTGTGATTCCCTTGGCTGGCTGTTTAAAACAGGTTTGACTGTAACTGCACTGTACTGTGACTTTAAAGTGCGGCGACAATGCATATGTATGCACAGAAGCTTGGGTGGGGTCTGGATAAATGCTTTCGGGTTCAAAACCGCAAAACATGTTTTTAATAAGACTATGATTGCTTCTCACCAATGCAACCCGGGTTCGATCCTCGGATCGGGAAGTATGTGAGATGGTACGGTGATCGCCAGATCGCCGTGTTAGAATATAAGTTATTAAAGCGTGTTTCGCAATAGTTGCCAAGTAAATAAAGTGTATACAATACACTGTGATATAGCTATCGCGTCAGAGACGTGTAGTGATATACAGTTAGTGAAGCAAATGCCACGTGGCTTGGTATGTGTGTTTAGCGCCCCTGGAGGTATAATATAGTCCAATCATTTCCTTGACAAATACATATTGGGAGGGGGGGCTTAAAATAGATGATGCGCTATTGAACAACGAGCTGTAGGAACACGCAAATAAACACGTACACTAGCGTAATGAACACTACGCGCAAATTATATTTCATACATCATAATCAAGTATAATGTTTTCATTAGACACCGTGCAAGTACATCACATACGTCATTATACATTTCCCGCGCGTTTGTATAAACTATTTGGACCACTTCTCAAGTGCGCCTACACGTCTGGCCCGTCGTCGTAGGCCTATACATAGGCATTGCTAGGATACACCAAATCTTCTGTTGAATTATCTGATTCTATTTTGTGAGTGAATCATTGTGCTTTTATGAGAAGGATGAGCGTTTTGCATACTTTTCATAACAGTAGAAGGAGTCTCCGTGGTCGAGTGGTTACGGTCGTTGGTTCAAATTAATTTGCCCCTCACGGCTGTAGGTTCGAATCGCACTCGGGGTGTCGACATTTTTCATGTGAGGAAGCTATCCAGTTGGCTTGTGGAAGGTCGGTGGTTCTACCCGGGTGCACGCCGTGCATGAATGGGCTCGAAGGGGCATCCGGGGTATTCGTCCACCAATAACAGTTGGAGAGTATCCATTTGACATACACGTACGATTTTCGTGCTACTTTAAACCCAATAAACAAATAGACATGCAGTAGATATGTATTGGTATGGCTTTCCATTTCGTAGAATAGTAATTCCAGCACTCAAAGTTTACAAATCCAGGTGTTATAATTTATGTATAATAATATTAACCTTTAGTACGCTGTAGACGAATTAAGCAGATAACAAAATTGAATGTGTAATATTTTCCTTATCTTTAGAAAGCATAGGGCTTTTAATTTCGTTCTGATGGTACGATCTAAATGAAATGTCAAGCACAACTTTCTAGGAAAAAATGCATATTTGTTATCTGCTCAATACGCGCAAATTATATTTCATGCTTTCTATAATGTTTCCATTAGACACCGTGCAAGTACATCACATACGTCATTATTTCGCCTACAGCGTGCTAAAGGTTAACAGTGTTTCGGACTATTAACCGTGATCCGATGTATATGGTGGTACGAGGGATCGAACACACCGGTACCCTAGATTTGCAGTCTAATGTGTTCACCACTGAACCACTCACCCGTTCTTTTAAATTAGTTATACATGTACCAAGGTGTCGTTAGAACTGGCTAGCACACCGTCGTTAAATCTCACTTGCACACGTCGTTAAATCTCACGTGCACACGTCGTTAAATCTCACTTGTACGCCGCTGTATACATCTGTATACGCAAGAAACGAATTTACCGTGTTCAAATCTGCAAACGTGACGTCATTTTACTAACATTTTTGTAGATTTGTGACGTCATTAAATTCTGCGCTTTCTAAAAATAATAACACCAATCATTTTTGCGATTTATAGTCGTTTCTTTACATACCGCTGGTCTTGACATACCGAGGCATCCACAATTTTTTCAGAACGAGGTAAAATAACGCCACCTATCATTCTTTACATTGAATCAGTGTTGACCCAGAAAGGTAAACATGTGTTGATAAACAAGAAATCATAAACTGTCAACGTAAGTGGCGAGTAATTTACTGATGCAAGATGCTTACCTGGATATCAAGATCTATGCAAAATTACCCCACCCCTATATCTGATAAAATGCTCCAAATGTCCATAATATATATATTTATGTTCATTCCAACTTTGTAAAATGGCGGTCTGCTACCTGGAATTTATGGATGAAGCTGTTTTCATCACGTGTTTAGGTTACTACGTAATTCCCGTATTACCAAATATGGGCATCATTTTAAGGTCCGAGACGCGCTTTTTCTACTGAATGATTATTTTTCAAAACAGTTTTCCCACCAAATTTAGTATTTTTTATTAAAAACAAGTTGATGTTCATATCTATGGAACTTTCTCCCGTGATGTACATCTATTGACATATGGTGATATAGCCAGATTCCCGCATTTTATTATTCATAAAAAGTAGACCCATCGTCGGCCTAAACCTATTTGTTATTTTCTGGTGGGAGATTAAAAAGATATTCATGTTTTATGTTAAAATGATAAATTTACTGCTAGACTTACATATAATACAGATTAAGGTCTATATCAAATACTCACATACTTTTATTATGACTACCTTTGTGTAAATACCCAAATCAGGGCCTCGGCCATTTGCCGCGGTATACTCGGAACTACTGATTACGTAACTGCTGACACGATGGCGGCAAAACATGATAAACACAAGTGATTCCCAATAGTATTTCATGTTTGTGTATTTGTAATGTTGAAGTGGAGAAGTCATAGAATGAAGCAAAATGAGTTTTAAATTCAGGTACATAATAGTATACCTGTAGTTTGGTTGTTAATAGCTAATACCGCGATATACCCATAATGCATCCTATATACACTTTGGTCATGTTAGAATCGATATAATATTTATCTTTGCGTTATTTATAGTCAATTCTAACACGACCTAGCTAATAATATACATACTTGTTGAGTAAAATCTAAGTCAGGTTATTCTGCGATATACCTACCTTGAACTATGCTGCACGCGCACCGTGTTTTGGCTATTCCATTTATACAATGCGTGTAAAGATTTTTGAATGAAAGTCACGTGATGTTTGTAAAAAAATACCGTGGAAATTCACGGAAGTGAGCTATTTTTAGAATCAGATAATCTCTTGTCCATCTTGTTTTTCTGTTAAGTAACGTTTCCGTTACTATTCTGTACAGTTTTATTTGACAAATTAAATATAATTATTGATCAGTTACAACTGTTGTTCATTTATGCACTAGATTGATATTTTCCATAAAGCAATAACGTCATCACCCCTTACGCGGGAGGACATTTCGAAAGCCAAATGCAACGGCGTTTGAAGAAAATACTCCTATAAAAATTATTAGAAGTAAGACGTGTTAGAATCGAAATAATAAGTATTAACCGTGGTTCGGGCTGAGTGGTATATTTCTACGCATACGAACTTCAAACTCGGGTTATTCTGCGATATACCTCGGTTGCTACTTATTATTTCTTAAATAAAACATTCCGCGTGCTATTTATCGCGAACCTGGTTACTTATGTCGGGAATTGGTATCATGCATGCATGTGCTTTATATGAAACTGTATTTGATAAGTTGTTTGTTTAAACTACATATTACTATATGTACTAGGAACTGTTGTGTGATAATAAGCCATGTATGTACATGTCCGTAAACAGTAGTTATTATAATTATTAAGGCAGGCGCAATCATCGACATGTCAAATGATCACATATCTAGCATGGTGTTAGAATCAATTATTTTAAAACTGAATGGTTTGATGTTCATTGTGGACTGAGACAGGGCTGTGTGTTATCACATTTATTGTTTAACCTCTACGTTAATGATTTAGCAATTTACTTAAAATCACTTAATGTTGGTATTAAAATAGATGATGAGATTGTCTGTATACTTCTATATGCTGATGACATCGTTTTACTAGCTGAAAACGCACAAGATCTACAAGTATTGTTAAACTCACTATACGATTGGTGTTGTCTTAATGATATGTCAATTAATATTGGTAAAAGTAACATTATACATTTTCGTCCAGAACGTGAAAATAGATCTGATTATTTATTTAAGTGTGGACATGACCAGTTGGCAACTGTTGATAGATATACTTACCTCGGGGTTGTGCTGCATGAGCACCTAGATCTAAATGTTACAGCTAAAATGGTTGCTCAAAGTGCAAGTCGTGCATTAGGTTTACTGATTGCTAAATGCAAAATGATAGGTGGAGTACCTTATAACGTATTTACCAAATTATACGATTCAATCGTTTGGCCTGTAATTGCTTATGGTGCTTCAGTCTGGGGTTTTAAAACATTTACGTGTATAAATGCTGTCCAAAACCGAGCTATGAGATTTGTTCTGGGTGTTGGAAAATACACGCCTAATGCTGCGGTCTCAGGAGAAATGGGTTGGATTCCACCTACTGTCCGTCAATGGAAGTCTATTGCATTATTTTGGACACGGTTAGCTAATACGAACAATTCTAGACTGAATAAACGTATTGCACTCTGGGCAAACATTAAATCTGCTAATTGCAAAAACTGGTTTTATTTCGTCAAGAAGCATTTTGCAGATCATAATTTGGTTGAATTTTGTAATTTGTCTGTACCCATATCTAAACACACATTTGTAGATCGTGTAGAAAAATCTGATATGGTAAAATATGTAGCAGAGTGGTCTTCCTCTATAACTAGCGTTTCTGGTACATCCGGAAGAGGTCGCAATAAATTAAGAACATATTGTACATTTAAAACTGATTTTCGAACTGAGGAATATTGTAACCTAATTTTACCTACAAGACATAGGTCTGCATATAGTAAATTTAGGTGTGGAGTTGCCCCAATTCGCATAGAAACTGGAAGGTATGAAAATCTACATTTAGAAGATCGCAAATGTCCGTTTTGTAGTGTTTTGGAAGATGAACGCCATGTACTATTAGAATGTACCATATACACTGACCTTAGAACTGTTCTTTTTGAAAAGGCAGTGTTGTATGAACGCAACTTCCTTAATTTAAGCAAAACTGATCAACTTATTTTTCTGTTTACTGATCCATATCTAATTAGAATTTGTGCCAAGACCTGTTTTAATATACTTCAACGACGCTACTTTTACCTTTGTAAATAATATATGATTTATTTTTATTTTTTAAATATATGTGTTGATACCTTTTATTTATCACAAGAAACAGCTGCTATTTAGTTCATTCTCGATCTGATCGAGGCTGATAATTGATCTTTTAAAATATTTCTTAATATGCACATTAGTGCCCTCTTTTCCATTTCAGTGTTTGAAACTTATGTATTTTAATTCATATTCAACAAGAGAATTAGCAACTGTTTCTTGGTTTTATGTTGTAAATACCTTGGTGAATTGTACTGTAATTATGTGATAGTCGTACTGTGATATATAGTCTCTTATACTTCTTTGAAGAATGGCCATGTACTGTTGTTAATGTGTAAGCTTTTATGTATATATTTTATGTAATGTACATGGATGAGACATAAATAAAGATTAAATCTGGTGGTATAATTCACGGCTAAACTGCTGTCAATATATTTGACCTCTCGTAAAATAATTTGACTACACAGCTCTGTATAGATTGACGGAGTCGCAATTCCAACGATGATGTATATCTCCTTATTCAAGCCCGCAATACCATTTGATATTGCTATATTGAATACACAACTCCAAGTAACATTCTAGAATATGTTCATGTCGTTTAAAATCCCTATTACATCTTGACATATATTTAATTGGTTAACGCTGTTCATGTTCACCAACTTTATTTTTATTTTTGTTTCTAATAATTACTGCACATATGATCGGACAAAATATCCTAGGACCGATCGCAGACTACTATAAGAAAAGCTTACGACCGAGTGCTGCCTACTAACAGATAACTATATACTGGCTACGCTGCCAATACAAGATTTTAGACATAATTCGTACTAGTAAGATTTTATCTGTAGTTAGACATACATGTACTTGGGAGGAATAGAAGTTTTTTTTCCTGTTGTATGTCTGTATGTATTTCAGGACGGCATTGTTTTTGTAGCATTTTCTAAATAATGGTATAATACATCTGGCCAGTGAAAAGGTTTAAATGATAGTACAATAAATATGGCCATTTAAAAGTTCGTAACGTCAACTAATTTCAAACAAAATAACTGAGTCAATAAATAACACAAAATTATATAAATATTACAAGATAATCAAACACATTTCACGTCGGTATTACTTCTACAATACGTAGTAGCATCGTCCATCATCAATTGCAAATACTAAATTTTCCACACTAAAACATTTCTGAAATCAGTACTCGTTATGTATCTTTCTGATCTGTGTATTCACGTGTTACAAATCCTAACTTCCTCTATCCAATCCATCCATACCTCATTCAACCTGCTTAGCAACATGACTTTCTTTCATTCTTTGTCTCTCCTTTTCAGTATACTATTGCATACATGTCTCTACTTATCAAGTGTCTCGCATTTCAGATATTATTGTGCCCTTACGAACGTACATGTACGACATTGTTTTCCTGTCACAGATAGGCTGCTGATGACGGCTATTCAGAATTACTTGATATGTCTACAATCGGTAACATGACTAAACATCACAAATGTACCATAGCCGTCATGCCTTCATGCAGATTCAGGGGGTCGTATCCTGCATTTACCACTATCCTCATTGTTTTACACTGCACACCGCTTTTTCTATACTCACTATATGTTTCAGTTTTATCATCAGCATGCGTTGAAAGAGAAATCAAATTTCCTCCAAGAAAGTTCCCACCGGGAGTACATTTTAATGCCAATGTGCTTTGCACATTATATTCTCTGTTGACGCTTAGTCTGGTTATTGCTTTAAGTTGGCTTTATATACTTTTAATTATAGCCGGCGATGTTCACCAGAATCCGGGACCAAATTCACACATATCATCTCTAGTTTCATCAATTTCCAGCACGATGTCAGATGCTCTTGATATCTCCAACCATCTCTCCTTTGTTCATTTAAATATCCAAAGTCTGCAACACAAACTGGACTTGCTATATGCAGAACTTAGCGAATTTGATGTGCTCGCCTTTTCCGAAACATGGCTGAACAACTCGATCCCAACAGAGGACCTCATGTTTCCAAATTTCCACAACCATGCTGGTGTCATAATATACGTTAGAAATAGTCTACACTATAAGCGCAGACCAGACCTTGAGCTAAATCGTCTTGAATGTATATGGTTGGAATTAATAATAAGCATATCCTATTCGGTGTTTTCTATCGCCCGCCAAATTCTGATTCAATCCACAACAGCCTTGTTGAAGATTCAATTGGACTAGCAGTTGAAACAAATATCACTGATATAATCATCACTGGAGATTTTAACTACAATGCTCTCAACCCAACTACTAATCGAAAAATTACCTCCATATCTCAACAGTATAATCTTCTACAACTAATCGACGAACCAACACA
>JABXNX010003932.1:0-19998 GCA_014843695.1 Archivesica marissinica
ACCGCACGATTAAACAACTCTAAATACGGCACGATTAAACAACTGTAGATACCGCACGATTAAACAACTCTAGATACGGCACGATTAAACAACTCTAGATACGGCACGATTAAACAACTCTAGATACGGCACGATTAAACAACTCTAGATACGGCATGATTAAACAAATCTAGATACCGCACGATTAAACAACTCTAGATACGGCACGATGAAACAACTCGAGATACGGCACGATTAAACAATTTTAGATACGGCACGATTAATCAATTCTAGATACGGCACGATTAAACAACTCTGGATACCTCACGATTAAACAACTCTAGATACGGCACGATTAAACAATTATAGATACGGCACGATTAAACAATTCTAAATACGGCACGATTAAACAATTCTAGATACGGCACGATTAAACAATTCGAGATACGGCACGATTAAACAATTCTAGATACGGCACGATTAAACAACTCTAGATACGGCACGATTAAACAATTCTAGAAACTGCACGATTAAACAACTCTAGATAAAGCACGATTAAACAATTCTAGATACGGCACGATTAAATAATTCTAGATACGGCACGATTAAACAACTCTAGATACGGCACGATTAAACAACTCTAGATATGGCACGATTAAACAAGTCTAGATACCACATAATTAAACAACTCTAGATACGGCATGATTAAACAACTCTAGATACGGCACGATTAAACAACTCTAGATAATGCACGATTAAACAACTCTAGATACCGCACGTTTAACAACTATAGATACTGCACGATTAAACAACTCTAGATACCGCACGATTAAACAACTCTAGATACTGCACGATTAAGCAACTCTAGATACGGCACGATTAAACAACTCTAGATACCGCACGATTAAACAAGTGTAGATACCGCACGAATAAACAACTGTAGATACCGCACGATTAAACAACTCTAGATACGGCACGATTAAACAACTCTAGATACGGCACGATTAAACAACTCTAGATACGGCACGATTAAGCAACTCTAGATACAGCACGATTAAACAACTCTAGATACGGCACGATTAAACAACTCTAGATACCACACGATTAAACAAGTGTAGATACCGCACGATTAAACAACTGTAGATATCGCGACGATTAAACAACTCTAGGATACGGCACGATTAAAAAACCTAGATACGGCACGATTAAACAACTCTAGATACGGCACGATTAAACAACTCTAGATACGGCACGATTAAACAACTCTAGATACGGCACGATTAAACAACTATAGATACCGCACGATTAAACAACTCTAGATACGACACGATTAAACACCTCTAGATACGGCACGATTAAACAATTCTAGATACGGCACGATTAAACAATTCTAGATACGGCACGATTAAACAACTCTAGATACGGCACGATTAAACAACTCTAGATACGGCACGATTAAACAACTCTAGATACGGCACGATTAAACAACTCTAGATACGGCACGATTAAACAACTATAGATACCGCACGATTAAACAACTCTAGATACGACACGATTAAACACCTCTAGATACGGCACGATTAAACAATTCTAGATACGGCACGATTAAACAATTCTAGATACGGCACGATTAAACAACTCTAGATACGGCACGATTAAACAACTCTAGATACGGCACGATTAAACAACTCTAGATACGGCACGATTAAACAACTCTAGATACGGCACGATTACACTACTCTAGATACGGCACGATTAAACAAATCTATATACGGCACGATTAAACAACTCTAGATACTGCAAGATTAAACAACTCTAGATACGACACGATTAAACAACTCTAGATACTGCACGATTAAACAACTCTAGATACTGCATGATTAAATAATTCTAGATACTGCACCATTAAACAACTCTAGATACCGCAGCACGATTAAACAACTCTAGATACGGCACGATTAAACAACTCTCGAACCGGCATGATTAAATAACTCTAGATACTGCAAGATTAAACAATTCTAGATACTGCACGATTAAACAACTCTATATACGGCACGATTAAACAACTGTAGGTACCGCACGATTAAACAACTCTAGATACGGCACGATTAAACAACTCTAGATACGGCACGATTAAACAACTCTAGATACCACACAATTAAAGAAGTCTAAACAACTCTAGATACCGCACGATTAAACAACTCTAGATACGGCACGATTAAACAACTCTAGATACCGCACGATTAAACAACTCTAGATACCACACGATTAAACAACTCTAGATACGGCACGATTAAACAACTCTAGATACGGCACGATTAAACAACTCTAGATACTGCACGATTAAACAACCCTAGATACTGCACGATTAAACAACTCTAGATACCGCAAGATTAAACAACTCTAGATACGGCACGATTAAACAACTCTAGATACGGCACGATTAAACAACTCTAGATACCACACGATTAAACAACTCTAGATACCACACGATTAAACAGCTCTAGATACCGCACGATTAAACAACTCTAGATAAGGCACGATTAAACAACTCTAGATACCACACGATTAAACAATTCTAAACAACTCTAGATACCGCATGATTAAACAACTATAGATACTGCACGATTAAACAACTCTAGATACCGCACGATTAAACAACTCTAGATACTGCACGATTAAACAACTCTAGATACTGCACGACTAAACAACTCTAGATACGGCACGATTAAACAACTCTAGATACCGCACGATTAAACAAGTGTAGATACCGCACGATTAAACAACTGTAGATACCGCACGATTAAACAACTCTAGATACGGCACGATTAAACAACTCTAGATACGGCACGATTAAACAACTCTAGATACGGCACGATTAAACAACTCTAGATACGGCATGATTAAACAAATCTAGATACCGCACGATTAAACAACTCTAGATACGGCACGATGAAACAACTCGAGATACGGCACGATTAAACAATTTTAGATGCGGCACGATTAATCAATTCTAGATACGGCACGATTAAACAACTCTGGATACCTCACGATTAAACAACTCTAGATACGGCACGATTAAACAATTATAGATACGGCACGATTAAACAATTCTAAATACGGCACGATTAAACAATTCTAGATACGGCACGATTAAACAACTCGAGATACGGCACGATTAAACAATTCTAGATACGGCACGATTAAACAACTCTAGATACGGCACGATTAAACAATTATAGAAACTGCACGATTAAACAACTCTAGATAAAGCACGATTAAACAATTCTAGATACGGCACGATTAAATAATTCTAGATACGGCACGATTAAACAACTCTAGATACGGCACGATTAAACAACTCTAGATATGGCACGATTAAACAAGTCTAGATACCACATAATTAAACAACTCTAGATACGGCATGATTAAACAACTCGAGATACGGCACGATTAAAGAATTCTAGATACGGCACGATTAAACAATTCTAGATACGGCACGAACAAACAACTCTGGATACATCACGATTAAACAACTCTAGATACGGCACGATTAAACAATTATAGATACGGCACGATTAATCAATTCTAGATACGGCACGATTAAACAATTCTAGATACGGCACGATTAAACAACTCGAGATACGGCATGATTAAACAATTCTAGATACGGCACGATTAAACAATTCTAGATACGGCACGATTAAACAATTCTAGATACGACACGATTAAACAACTCTAGATACAGCACGATTAAACAATTCTAGATACGGCACGATTAAACAATTCTAGATACGGCACGATTAAACAACTCTAGATACGGCACGATTAAACAACTCTAGATACGGCACGATTAAACAACTCTAGATACGGCACGATTAAACAACTCTAGATACGGCACGATTAAACAACTCTAGATACCGCACGATTAAACAACTCTAAATACGGCACGATTAAATATCTCTAGATAATGCACGATTAAACAATTCTAGAAACTGCACGATTAAACAACTCTAGATGCGGCACGATTAAACAACTCTAGATACGGCACGATTAAACAACTCTAGATACGGCACGATTAAACAACTCTAGATACCGCAGCACGATTAAACAACTCTAGATACGGCACGATTAAACAACTCTCGAACCGGCATGATTAAATAACTCTAGATACTGCACGATTAGACAATTCTAGATACTGCACGATTAAACAACTCTATATACGGCACGATTAAACAACTCTAGATACCGCACGATTAAACAACTCTAGATACGGCACGATTAAACAACTCTAGATACGGCACGATTAAACAACTCTAGATACCACACAATTAAACAACTCTAGATACGGCACGATTAAACAAGTCTAGATACCACACAATTAAACAAGTCTAAACAACTCTAGATACCGCACGATTAAACAACTCTAGATACGGCACGATTAAACAACTCTCGAACCGGCATGATTAAATAACTCTAGATACTGCATGATTAAACAATTCTAGATACTGCACGATTAAACAACTATATACGGCACGATTAAACAACTCTAGATACGGCACGATTAAACAACTCTAGATACCACACGATTAAACAACTCTAGATACCGCACGATTAAACAACTCTAGATACCACACGATTAAACAGCTCTAGATACTGCACGATTAAACAACTCTAGATACGGCACGATTAAACATCTCTAGATACCACACGATTAAACAATTCTAAACAACTCTAGATACCGCATGATTAAACAACTCTAGATACCGCACGATTAAACAACTCTAGTTACTGCAAGATTAAACAACTCTAGATACTGCACGATTAAACAACTCTAGATACGGCAAGATTGAACAACTGTAGATACCGCACGATTAAACAGCTCTAGATACGGCACGATTAAACAACTCTAGATACCGCACGATTAAGCAACTCTAGATACGACACGATTAAACAACTCTAGATACGGCACGATTAAACAACTCTAGATACGGCACGATTATACAAATCTAGATACCGCACGATTAAACAACTCTAGATACGGCACGATGAAACAACTCGAGATACGGCACGATTAAACAATTCTAGATACGGCACGATTAAACAATTCTAGATACGGCACGATTAAACAACTCTAGATACCGCACGATTAAACAACTCTAGATACGGCACGATTAAACAATTATAGATACGGCACGATTAAACAATTCTAGATACGGCACGATTAAACAACTCGAGATACGGCACGATTAAACAATTCTAGATACGGCACGATTAAACAATTCTAGATACGGCACGATTAAACAATTCTAGATACGGCACGATTAAACAACTCTAGATACGGCACGATTAAACAACTCTAGATACAGCACTATTAAACAACTCTAGATACGGCACGATTAAACAACTCTAGATACAGCACGATTAAACAACTCTAGATACGGCACGATTAAACAACTCCAGATACTGCACGATTAAACAACTCTAGATGCGGCACGATTAAACAACTCTAGATACCGCACGATTAAACAACTCTAGATACGGCACGATTAAACAACTCTAGATACTGCACGATTAAACAACTCTAGATACGGCACGAATAAACAACTCTAGATACCGCACGATTAAACAATTCTAGATACTGCATGACACCACGAGTAAAACTCTATAGCGTAACTTCTACAAGAACATTCGTTATCATTATAACAATATGTCAGCCCCCACCCGCTCGCGGGGATGTATTCATATTCCTCCTATAAGGTATAGTTCAGTAATTGATATTGGCTTTCCTCGTTCCTAGTTCATACCATTGTTATTTATTCTCCTACCATATTCATATTATATGCTTGTTATGCCTGTATTACCAAACATATAGTTCTTGGCTATGGACATATATACATGTGTTTTCCAATATAACTAATACAACATTGGATTTGACATGACTACATTACCGGGTGCCTCTATGTCTTGGTGGTTACAGTCGTTTATTTCCAAGCACTTGCACTGTGGGTGTCGAATTCTTACCTATGCGAAAGCTAGAGCTGGCTTACGGACTATCCATGGCTCTACTGGTGCCTCTCCCTGAACTACTGCCCAGAAGGCCACCCTGTAATGTCACTATCCATATAAACTGGACAGTTATCATCTAAAATATAACATAAGCTGTGTGTGAGACGTTAAACCCACAACACAGACACACAAGACAAGATAAAAAACACAAGTAGTAAGTATTGACTTTATATCTCCACAGACACATTGGACGTTACAACTCTGATGGAATACTTCAAAAAGTACAGCCCCGTGTACCCTCAAGTTGAAGGACGGATTAGATTCCACATAGACTCAGTGTCTGCGGGATCATCACAAACAACCGTGTTATATGCATTACTACTGTCCATACAACTGTTTATAGCATTCTACTGAACTTGGTAGCCGTCGATTTTGTTCCTAGCAATGCATTTGTTATTGTAGTGGTCGAATTGTTCCTAGCAATGTATTTGTTATTGTAGTGGTTATTTGTTCCTAGCAATATATTTGTTATTGTAGTGGTCGAATTGTCCCTAGCAATGTATTTGTTATTGTAGTGGTCGAATTGTTCCTAGCAATGTATTTGTTATTGTAGTGGTCGAATTGTTCCTATAGCAATGTATTTGTTATTGTAGTGGTCGAATTGTTCCTATAGCAATATATTGGTTATTGTAGTGTAGGCAGAGCAGCTGAGATTTGACTGGGACATTTGTGGCACAGAAATGATTGTTTTGCATATAAGCTGGAAATAGTATAAGCTATCCTAAATCACAAAGTTCCCAAAAGTTCCGGTCCGGAAAAAACAATTGGGGCATTTTTTGGCTTTTTTGATATTTTCATTGGGAATTTCTGGAATAATATCATATCTCCAAAACCGCTTAATGGATTTTGAACAAACTACACACCTATATTAACCACCTTAGGAAGAATATGATAATGTTATTTTTTGTCTGTATATGAAAGGTCAAGGTCACATTTCAAGGTCAAAATTACAAAAATTCAATAAAATATGGATATGCGCCATACTTTCACTTCTAATGATTGGTAGCTCATATATTTCATTCTAATATTTAAGTTAACTCCAGACGAAGTTATAAACATAAGCAATATGGTAAGTATATTTAAGGTTAAGGTTACAAATTGAGGTCAGATGTCCATAAAATGAGATAAAATAACATCTTGTCAGGAATGGGTATACATATATAATCTGAATGTTGGAAGCATACCTAACTCTATAAACTTAGTGTATAACACATGAATTAAAATACATACAATTGATACATTGCAGTTTATACATTGATCACATGTCCACTCAGTGTATATTATATTACAAGAGAGAAGTATATTGTATACAGTATACACGTATATACATTATATGTATATATAATTAGGAGAAATGCTCATTCAATATGCCAATATCCACATTGTATTTCTATAGCAAATCTAGAATATCTTCACTGTAATTAAGATTTCTAGCAGCTGATTAATATTTTAGCAATGCTGTTAATATTATCTTGGGTCATATTCTACTCATTGGATCAGTGTTTGATTGTGTCAGTACTCTGCTATTTCTGGTTGATTGGAGCAAAGTCCATCACAGTTGCGACACACTGTTGTACAATTCAGACCAAGCTTTCTGCAGCTGCATGACATACTACGACAACCTGTCTTGCATCCACATCGGACAACTTTTAGAATGTTGGCAGGTGCTGGGGGCATGTCCGACAATCTGGGAATCAATATGCCATGTGATAACACCCAACCATAATCACAAGGATCTTCTTCCAACCCTTTCCATTGCAGTATTTGATGGTATACTCGCAACGAATGATATATGGTTGCACTATGTGTTGGTGGTAATGTTTTAGGGTCAATTGATACAGAGTTTCTTGCTGTTTTGTCCAGGAATAATCTCATTCTGAGTTCATTGATAGATTCAACCTCATTTTCTTCATGGGGAAGTTTATCAAATTGTTCAGCACATTCTCTGAAGCTTGCCGACTTCTTTATTAGCCTTAACGCTGCAAGTTTACCAATGCCGTATGGTCTTGATATCGTATCGCATCCCAGTAATGCGTGAATAAACAAGATGTCTTTACATACTACCTCACCTAGGTTATTCTTTAACTCTAGTATGTTTACAGACTTTTTTCTACGTCCTTCACTGTTGAGATGAATGGAGTAGCCATGGTCCTCTGCATAATGGCACAGTAATACTAACAGATCAGTATCTTCATCAACCACCAGTGTTCATATACTTCGAACAGTCTATGGCCGTCATGACGATATCATAGCCTGCCAGAATCTAACCTTTGTTTATTCTTAGAATTCAATAAGAAGTTTTGCTTCTTTGTATTCATGGTTAAGTCTTCTTGAACCCTGACCTCAGCCCCAACACGTCCACCAGTACGTCTTATGTGGGTGTTATCTTTAGTAGATGGACCAGCTATATAGCCATCAAACACAATATGACTGTTGGTGTAGTTATCTCTTACATACTTTATTTACATTGAACATATCTCATTATATGTTCGGCCTCTTGGCCAGTTGAGTCTTTGAATAAGGCAACCGCCATCAATTACATATATTATTTCCTGTTGTTGGTCAGGGACACTGTCATCAGTCAGTAACTGTTTTGTTAGTTCCTGTGCTAGTGTTGCTTTATTGGCCTGTCTCAATAGTTGTTTGCTCTCGAACAAGGAAGGCGGATAGGTACATAGCTCATATGCAAAGAAATTCTGTAGATCTTCTATTGGTACAGCTACCTGGGCAGCAGCAACCAATCGCTGGAAAAGAAGCTGTGGGTCAATCTCCACATCATCACCACCAATACTGACACTATCACTCATAGTGGTTACTTGGGCCTTCTTACTGAACTTGAAGTCACCCATTTTCTTCCCCTCCATATCTTTTAGAATGTTCATGCCCACTTCCCGCCCTTTGTCCACATTTACCTTGTCCCCGGCTACTACACCACTGGCTATACTCCTCAATGACTCTTCTGTGGATTCAAATGGATTTCTATCCATAAGAAAATCTACCATCTTTTTGATATCATCTCTGTCTCTGCTTTGCCTGGTCTCCCCACATTCCTTGTGTTGTTCACTAGTCTCATACCCGTGTCCGCTTAGCTCTTGCATCTTGTAGTTAATTTCAGAACACGCTGGCCTTGAGAGGATCCACTGTGCTCTCTGCGTTTCGTCCATGCCTCGCCCCCGAGTTAGGCCTCCAACTGTCTTCACACTACGCATAAGCATCTGCTCGATGATGAGGTCCGTTGACAGTCCAGCCCAGTATCGGTCCGATCTTCGTACAACATGCATACCTTCCATGAACATACTGTGAACATTGGGGTGTGTTATTGATAGGACAAGCATTTTGTTTAAATATATGTACGATGATTTTGCATATGCGTTGTGGCCAGTGGCAGCGAAAAATGGTAGCATTTCTAACAATGGCTGAAGGTGAAGGTTCCAATCACCTGTGCGTTCTGCTTTTATAAATGCCTTAAGGATGTCTAGCAATTCTATGTATTGGAGCCATAGCTGGGCTGTTCGGCTTTCTTTCATTTTTGAAATGGCTTTCTGCATCTTGAATTTCATTTGTTCAACACATGTAGATTTCACAACCGATTCAATGTCTACCTCCGCAGCTAAAAGGCCATCTAGAACTTTCATCGCTTCTTCTAACTGTGAACTATTGTCGTTCCCATGCTCATTGTCCCCATACTCATCATCTTCAGCATTCGCAGCATTCATGTCTGGCTCAACACCATTTACGCCTGGGGATTTACTGGGACTGTTATTATTTATGTCTACTACATCATTTGCAATCACCAGACCACCTTCATCACAACTCTGACTCATTTCTTCATCTACATTAGTGTTACATACATTGTCAGTTATGTCATTCTCTTCTATTTCAACACTAGATACATCTACAGCTGAATCATTATCCTCCTTTCGGTTATTACTATTATGAGGGATTTCAATATTGAATATATTCGCTGCTAACAGCGAACACAGGGCTGACTCTGCCAGTAAATGCCCACGAATGGCTCTGCTGATGGCCTTTCCACTCAGGAGATGTGGAACTACGTTCTCGGCATACACGATCTCCAATAACTCCTTGAGACCGGAGTCGGTCATAATGGTTCCAATGGTACCAAGGAAGCTCATCTGGATGTGGAGACCTCCGAGGCGACAGATGATACGCCTTAGCGAACTGTTTGGTGGTTGTGTGTCAACAATCATTTGTGCCTTGTACCACAATGGCTGGTCAAATGTAATGTTAGGATCCACATTGTATGTCAACGCCAGCTTCGTAACATATGAGAGCGTGGATAATATGCACGAGTCATTACTGGGATCCATATCGATCATTGGCAGGAACATTGTTGTCGATATTCCAGGGTGGTGACCAGTATGCACCAACTGCATGGTGCCATTCCACTGGGGGGGGGTGTTCGGTCTTAACAGCCAAGACACTTTCCACAGTATGTCGATGTTATATGTCTTGTCTTGGGCAATTGATTGTGGCAGTGCTTCATTATAAAAGAGCAGTACTATTGAAATGGATATACAGTAAAAGCTTACCTGAGGCAAATGGTATCATCTTCCCGCAGACATCACTCTAATAGATGGATATGGACTATTTATAAACTGTTCTTAAACAGTGAACAATGGAAGTGGATGTACACGTTTATAAAATGAATAATTGTAATATAGAAGTATGAAAAACTAATAAATAAATTGAGTTTTAATATATTTTTTATTATCATTTTCAGGGGTCAATTTACCCCACCCACTTTTATGGCCGTTATTTTTTAGAAAACAGTACATATATATCTCTAACCACTTAAACTTATGTCCAGTCTCTCCAACTCATGATTCTATATCATATTTTTAAGATGATATGTCAATATATGTGAGTTTTATAAGAAATGATTTTAGGTGTGTTCAAAATACAGCATGTTTTACCTCTTTTTCTGTGGATAAAGTCAACTTTTTCAGAAAATATACAAAAAAGGTAAGAAAATGCATTATTTTCATGTAGTTACATGCATTTAGCATCAATATGAATAATAAAATATAGTCATTTCAAAATGCCAGAAGAATTTAAATCTTTATCTAGTGGTCGAATTGTTCCTATAGCAATATATTTGTTATTGTAGTGGTCGAATTGTTCCTAGCAATATATTTGTTATTGTAGTGGTCGAATTGTTCCTATATCAATGAATTTGTTATTGTAATGGTCGAATTGTTCCTATAGCAATGTATTTGTTATTGTAGTGGTCGAATTGTTCCTAGTAGTGTACTGGTTATTGTAGTGGTCGAATTGTTCCTATAGTAATGTATTTGTTATTGTAGTGGTCGAATTGTTCCTATAGCAATGTATTTGTTATTGTAGTTGTCGAATTGTTCCTAAAGTAATGTATTTGTTATTGTAGTTGTCGAATTGTTCCTATAGTAATGTATTTGTTATTGTAGTGGTCGAATTGTTCCTATAGCAATGTATTTGTTATTGTAGTTGTCGAATTGTTCCTATAGTAATGTATTTGTTATTGTAGTGGTCGAATTGTTCCTATAGTAATGTATTTGTTACTGTAGTGGTCGAATTGTTCCTATAGTAATGTATTTGTTATTGTAGTTGTCGAATTGTTCCTATAGTAATGTATTTGTTATTGTAGTGGTCGAATTGTTCCTATAGTAATGTATTTGTTACTGTAGTGGTCGAATTGTTCCTAGTAGTGTACTGGTTATTGTAGTGGTAAAATTGTTCCTAGTAGTGTACTGGTAGAATTGTTCCTAGTAGTGTACTGGTTAGTGTACTGGTAGAATTGTTCCTAGTAGTGTACTGGTTAGTGTAGTGGTATAATTGTTCCTAGTAGTGTACTGGTTAGGGTAGTGGTAGAATTGTTCCTAGTAGTGTACTGGTTAGGGTAGTGGTAGAATTGTTCCTAGTAGTGTACCGGTTAGTGTAGTGGTATATTTGTTGCTAGTAGTGTACTGGTTAGGGTAGTGGTCGAATTGTTCCAATAGCAATGTATTTGTTATTGTAGTGGTCGAATTGTTCCTAGTAGTGTACTGGTTATTGTAGTGGTAGAATTGTTCCTAGTAGTGTACCGGTTAGTGTAGTGGTAGAATTGTTCCTAGTAGTGTACTGGTTATTGTAGTGGTCGAATTGTTCCTAGTAGTGTACTGGTTATTGTAGTGGTAGAATTGTTCCTAGTAGTGTACTGGTTAGTGTAGTGGTCGAATTGTTCCTAGTAGTGTACTGGTTATTGTAGTGGTAGAATTGTTCCTAGTAGTGTACTGGTTAGTGTAGTGGTAGAATTGTTCCTAGTAGTGTACTGGTTAGGGTAGTGGTAGAATTGTTCCTAGTAGTGTACTGGTTAGTGTAGTGGTAGAAGTGTTCCTAGTAGTGTACTGGTTATTGTAGTGGTAGAATTGTTCCTAGTTGTGTACTGGTTATTGTAGTGGTAGAATTGTTCCTAGTAGTGTACTGGTTAGTGTAGTGGTAGAATTGTTCCTAGTAGTGTACTGGTTAGTGTAGTGGTAGAATTGTTCCTAGTAGTGTACTGGTTAGTGTAGTGGTAGAATTGTTCCTAGTAGTGTACTGTTTATTGTAGTGGTATAATTGTTCCTAGTAGTGTACTGGTTAGTGTAGTGGTAGAATTGTTCCTAGTAGTGTAATGGTTAGTGTAGTGGTAGAATTGTTCCTAGTAGTGTACTGGTTAGGGTAGTGGTAGAATTGTTCCTAGTAGTGTACTGGTTAGTGTAGTGGTAGAATTGTTCCTAGTAGTGTACTGGTTAGTGTAGTGGTATAATTGTTCCTAGTAGTGTACTGGTTAGTGTAGTGGTAGAATTGTTCCTAGTACTGTACTTTGTATGATTAATCGCCGGTCAGAAAGCTACACATTTAACTTGTTTTAATTAGTTGCCTTTAGTTTTCATAATAAACATTCGACATAAACTTGAATTGATATACTATATTCATAGTTTAGTTATTTTAATACCAGTAGTTGTTGTTCTTTACTTGGTCCTAGTTGTTCATTTCTTGTCATTGTTTCTTTTATCTCTTTAACACAAGGAATTGACTAATGCTGTTACAGACGGATCTGTAGTCCAGTGGTTAACAGCCTGGCAGGTTCGATCCCCATCTGACCCTAATAAAATTAACAGTCTTTCAGATGGAACTATACACCGATGTCTTGTGCATTAACCACTGGACTATTGACCAGTCTGTTCCATGTATAGGCAACGCTTGATTATAAATATTAATGGGAAAGTAATGGTATTTTACTTAATAAATAGATGTACATATGCATGCGTGCCTGTATGTGTTGTTTCTACACGGATTTACACCGTTACCTGAGTGCACGAGGCACTGTCACGCATCTCAATATGACGATAGTCGGATGGTAACATTTCTCTAGTTCAACTTGTCATTGTTGTTTAACCAAGAATTTTAAAATGTCGGTATATGTATATAGTGGTACATTACATTGTGTCGGTATACCAACACTGTGGGCCTTGACACGGTGGGCCTTGACACGGACACTGGGCCGGGACATGGATATTGTGGGCCTAGACACGGGCAATGTGGCCGGACAGTGTGAGCCTGGACACCGAAATTGTGCCGTCACAACTTCCGACTGGTTTCGATCTCACACTCGCCCGGTCACAACTTCCGACTGGGTTCGAGCCCACAATCTCCCGGTCACAACTTCCGACTGGGCTCGAGCTCACAATTTCCCGGTCACAACTTCCGACTGGGTTCGAGCCCACAATCTCCCGGTCACAACTTCCGACTGGGTTCGAGCCCACAATATCCCGGTCACAACTTCCGACTGGGTTCGAGCTCACAATCTCCCGGTCACAACCTCCGACTGGGTTCGAGCTCACAATCTCCCGGTCACAACTTCCGACTGGGTTCGAGCTCACAATCTCCCGGTCACAACTTCCGACTGGGTTCGAGCTCACAATCTCCCGGTTACAACTTTCACCGATATTCCAGCAGATTATTGTTCCATTGAAGAAAGAAGAACAAAACTATTATACTAATGTATGAATTCTTTGTCACGAAATATGTTAGTTATTTTACAACATAGCTTAGTGTCCAGTAGTAAGCAATTGGTTCAATAGTGAATGATAATTTGTACAATGGATATACAGGACTTGTACAATGGATATGCAGGACTTGTACAATGGATATGCAGGACTTGTACAATGGATATGCAGGGTTTGTACAATGGATATGCAGGATTTGTATAATGGATATGCAGGACTTGTACAATGGATATGCAGGACTTGTACAATGGATATGCAGGGTTTGTACAATGGATATGCAGGATTTGTACAATGGATATGCAGGACTTGTACAATGGATATGCAGGACTTGTACAATGGATATGCAGGACTTGTACAATGGATATGCAGGACTTGTACAATGGATATGCAGGACTTGTATAATGGATATGCAGGACTTGTAAAATGGATATGCAGGACTTGTACAATGGATATGCAGGGTTTGTACAATGGATATGCAGGATTTGTACAATGGATATGCATGACTTGTACAATGGATATGCAGGACTTGTACAATGGATATGCAGGACTTATACAATGGATATGCAGGACTTATGGATATGTAGGACTTGTACAATGGATATACAGGACTTGTTCAATGGATATGCAGGACTTGTACAATGGATATACAGGACTTGTACAATGGATATGCAGGACTTGTACAATGGATATACAGGACTTGTACAATGGATATGCAGGACTTGTACAATGGAAATGCAGGACTTGTACAATGGATATACAGGACTTGTACAATGGATATGCAGGACTTGTACAATGGATATGCAGGACTTGTACAATGGATATGCAGGACTTGTACAATGGATATGCAGGACTTGTATAATGGATATGCAGGACTTGTACAATGTATATGCAGGACTTGTACAATGGATATGCAGGACTTGTACAATGGATATACAGGACTTGTACAATGGATATGCAGGACTTGTACATTGGATATGCAGGACTTGTACAATGGATATGCAGGACTTGTACAATGGATATGCAGGATTTGTACAATGGATATGCAGGATTTATACAATGGATATGCAGGATTTGGATATGTAGCATTTGTACAATGGGTATGCAGGATTTGGATATGTAGCATTTGTACAATGGATATGCAGGATTTGGATATGTAGCATTTGTACAATGGATATGCAGGATTTGGATATGTAGCATTTGTACAATGGATATGCAGGATTAGGATATGTAGCATTTGTACAATGGATATGCAGGATTTGGATATGTAGCATTTGTACAATGGGTATGCAGGATTTGGATATGTAGCATTTGTACAATGGATATGCAGGATTTGGATATGTAGCATTTGTACAATGGATATGCAGGATTTGGATATGTAGCATTTGTACAATGGATATGCAGGATTTGGATATGTAGCATTTGTACAATGGGTATGCAGGATTTGGATATGTAGCATTTGTACAATGGATATGCAGGATTTGGATATGTAGCATTTGTACAATGGATATGCAGGATTTGGATATGTAGCATTTGTACAATGGATAGGCAGGATTTGGATATGTAGCATTTGTACAATGGATATGCAGGATTTGGATATGTAGCATTTGTACAATGGATATGCAGGATTTGGATATGCAGGATTTGTACAATGGATATGCAGGATTTGGATATGTAGCATTTGTACAATGGGTATGCAGGATTTGGATATGTAGCATTTGTACAATGGGTATGCAGGATTTGGATATGTAGCATTTGTACAATGGGTATGCAGGATTTGTACAATGGATATACAGGACTTGTACAATGGGTATGCAGGACTTGTACAATGGGTATGCAGGATTTGTACAATGGGTATGCAGGATTTGTACAATGGATATGCAGGACTTGTACAATGGGTATGCATGATTTGTACAATGGGTATGCAGGATTTGTACAATGGATATGCAGGATTTGGATATGTAGCATTTGTACAATGGGTATGCAGGACTTGTACAATGGGTATGCAGGACTTGTACAATGGGTATGCAGGATTTGTACAATGGGTATGCAGGGTTTGTACAATGGGTATGCAGGGTTTGTACAATGGGTATGCAGGGTTTGTACAATGGGTATGCAGGGTTTGTACAATGGGTATGCAGGACTTGTACAATGGATATGCAGGATTTGTACAATGGATATGCAGGATTTGTACAATGGGTATTCAGGACTTGTACAATGGGTATGCAGGGTTTGTACAATGGGTAAGCAGGGTTTGTACAATGGGTATGCAGGACTTGTACAATGGATATGCAGGATGCAGGATTTGTACAATGGGTATTCAGGACTTGTACAATGGGTATGCAGGGTTTGTACAATGGGTAAGCAGGGTTTGTACAATGGGTATGCAGGACTTGTACAATGGGTATGCAGGACTTGTACAATGGGTATGCAGGACTTGTACAATGGGTATGCATGATTTGTACAATGGATATACAGGACTTGTACAATGGGTATGCAGGACTTGTACAATGGGTATGCAGGATTTGTACAATGGGTATGCAGGACTTGTACAATGGGTATGTACAATGGGGATTTGTACAATGGGTATGCAGGACTTGTACAATGGGTATGCAGGACTTGTACAATGGGTATGCAGGACTTGTACAATGGGTATGCAGGACTTGTACAATGGGTATGCAGGACTTGTACAATGGGTATGCAGGACTTGTACAATGGGTATGCAGGACTTGTACAATGGGTATGCAGGACTTGTACAATGGGTATGCAGGACTTGTACAATGGGTATGTACAATGGGATTTGTACAATGGGTATGCAGGACTTGTACAATGGGTATGCAGGACTTGTACAATGGGTATGCAGGACTTGTACAATGGGTATGCAGGACTTGTACAATGGGTATGCAGGACTTGTACAATGGGTATGCAGGACTTGTACAATGGGTATGCAGGACTTGTACAATGGGTATGCAGGACTTGTACAATGGGTATGCAGGACTTGTACAATGGGTATGCAGGACTTGTACAATGGGTATGCAGGACTTGTACAATGGGTATGCAGGACTTGTACAATGGGTATGCAGGACTTGTACAATGGGTATGCAGGACTTGTACAATGGGTATGCAGGATTTGTACAATGGGTATGCAGGATTTGTACAATGGGTATGCAGGGTTTGTACAATGGGTATGCAGGGTTTGTACAATGGGTATGCAGGGTTTGTACAATGGGTATGCAGGACTTGTACAATGGGTATGCAGGATTTGTACAATGGGTATGCAGGATTTGTACAATGGGTATTCAGGACTTGTACAATGGGTATGCAGGGTTTGTACAATGGGTATGCAGGATTTGTACAATGGGTATGCAGGACTTGTACAATGGGTATGCAGGACTTGTACAATGGGTATGCAGGATTTGTACAATGGGTATGCAGGACTTGTACAATGGGTATGCAGGGTTTGTACAATGGGTAAGCAGGACTTGTACAATGGGTATGCAGGACTTGTACAATGGGTATGCAGGACTTGTACAATGGGTATGCAGGACTTGTACAATGGGTATGCATGATTTGTACAATGGATATGCAGGACTTGTACAATGGGTATGCAGGACTTGTACAATGGGTATGCAGGATTTGTACAATGGGTATGCAGGACTTGTACAATGGGTATGCAGGATTTGTACAATGGGTATACAGGACTTGTACAATGGGTATGCAGGACTTGTACAATGGGTATGCAGGACTTGTACAATGGGTATGCAGGACTTGTACAATGGGTATGCAGGACTTGTACAATGGGTATGCAGGACTTGTACAATGGGTATGCAGGACTTGTACAATGGGTATGCAGGACTTGTACAATGGGTATGCAGGACTTGTACAATGGGTATGCAGGACTTGTACAATGGGTATGCAGGATTGGTAGTGTCTGTGTATTATAAATCAGCAACATGTGATAGTGAAAGAAACAAAGTTCCATAACTCAGTTATTCAATTGAAAGCCCTGGATACCAATACAAGTTACCAAGCCAAATTGTCATGCAATTGGCCAAATAGCTAATGAGGGTTTGACACACAAAATGTATGCAATAATAACTAATGAATGTCCCTTTATATAGTACATAACCATCCATTACATCCACTATATATATATATAACTCGCCTTGTGCATGCATATATACTTTATAACAGGATTTAGATATTGGGCGTCGACAGGTTGTACATGTACAAATGTATATATATTTCAAATAAGCTTAAAACAGCCCTATGTCGTATGAAATAAAAGATATTTGAACAATTCAAATTTTACGCATGGGTAGCAATGCTGCTACACATTCTTAAATTATAATTTGTATTATTATGTTTAATTAGTAAACAGTGTTTGTTTGCGATAAAACAAACTCGAAACCGAAAGTAAGACTTTCCGAGTCGGTCGGTCACGCGCACTTGTTTACAATCGGAACCTGATTTACATTCGGAACACATCGTCCTCCTTCGACAATGATGAAAACAAACATGGCATATCCGCTATTGTTTCACGCATACGCGCTGCGCTGTGCGTGATTACATTTCGTTTGTTGATAAACAAATTCGCGTATACGACGGTTTATATTTATTTGAATTCTAATGTTTCTGAGCGACTATTTCGATTTTTGTAAACACACACATAAGTATTTATATTTTACCAACAATTACGGTATAATGCTGCTTTAACAAGAACAGAAAATTGGATACTGGTATTCAACGAAGCTGGCCTGTATGTGGCAACCTGACCACACATACGCGCATACCGAAAGTGCGTTTGTTTGATAGTTCGGGTTTTACACCTGCATCAGCACCATTTTGTTCTATACCGCTGGCGAGTAGTTTACCTAATAACACCGTTCCTGGGCACGCTCCAGCGGTTAACCAGTACTTGGTGCAGCAACTCTCGTCAGAAACTGTCAACGTTTTCATATAATGAGACACGATTTGAGAAGGACTCGGACCTGTGACCACCAGTGATGATATGCAAACTGAAAGTACAACAATTATGTTTAATTCAGAAACAAATTCAATTCGCCGGAAACACATTTTTCGAAAGTAGTCCCATTTTAATCTATGGTAAATTCCCCGTAATCACATTTATATATAATTGTTGGTATAAACATTGGTATGCTATTGATAACTAGTTTGCTGATAACTTGCAATCAAGGTAGGGTCGTTTAATTCGTAAAGGCCTGTTTACTGATAACTAATAGTTACATGTATCAAAGGATGATCCTTTAACTTGTTTTATTATATTCAAGTTATAAGTAGTTACAGATCTCGTAGTAGAATAGATATAGTGAACTGTAATTTGGTTATTTATTGATTGTAAAGAGTCCACTGCGCACCTATACGCTAATGCTATGACAACATTTCACTTAGTGTTGTGCTTCATTGGTCAAGTTTAGTGCAGTGCCTGGTTGATCATCCACCACCGGGAACCAACCACTGTACGGGTGATGATGATAATAGTTAGGTTGCTGGCTGCCTTGAACCATTCCGTGAGAGAGACACTGATTGAACAACCACTGTCTCACCGCCAAATCTCCATAACCATACACGTTCCAAGGCTGGGTACCAGTCCACTGTGGCTCAGGGTAACCATAACGGTACAAGTCATGTGACCACTGTTGACCTATGGTGTGGACAGGTGCCTGTCCGCAGTTCTGAGAGGTTTCGTAAGGTCGAAATATTTCCGCTATATGCTGCAAATGATGTCCATAACCAGCTGTATCCATAGTAACGGATGGTGACGTAGCAACGTTTCTGTCAACCGGTATCATTTTCATCTCAGAACATGGCTCGAAACCACGCTTACGTTTACGAGATAGCTTAGTATCATTTGAAGTTGAGCATACACTATGAACACTCTCGAGATCGTGTGGTGTCGAAT
>JABXNX010003933.1:0-19950 GCA_014843695.1 Archivesica marissinica
AGACACAATTACATCCCCTTGTCATTCAGCGGGCGCATACAGACACAATTACATCCCCTTGCCATTCAGCGGGCGTTTACAGACACAATTACATGCCCTTGCCATTCAGCGGGCGTTTACAGACACAATTACATCCCCTTGTCATTCAGCGGGCATTTACAGACACAATTACATCCCCTTGTCATTCAGCGGGCGCATACAGACACAATTACATCCCCTTGCCATTCAGCGGGCGTTTACAGACACAATTACATTCCCTTGTCATTCAGCGGGCGTTTACAGACACAATTACATCCCCTTGCCATTCAGCGGGCGTTTACAGACACAATTACATCCCCTTGCCATTCAGCGGGCGTTTACAGACACAATTACATCCCCTTGTCATTCAGCGGGCGTTTACAGACACAATTACATCCCCTTGTCATTCAGCGGGTGTTTATAGACACAATTGCATCCCCTTGTCATTCAGCGGGCGTTTACAGACACAATTACATCCCCTTGTCATTCAGCGGGCGCATACAGACACAATTACATCCCCTTGCCATTCAGCGGGCGTTTACAGACACAATTACATCCCCTTGTCATTTAGCGGGCGTTTACAGACACTATTACATCCCCTTGCCATTCTGCGGGCGTATACAGACACAATTACATTCCCTTGTCATTCAGTGGGCGTACACAGACAAAATTATATTCCCTTGTCATTCAGCGGGCGCATACAGACACAATTACATCCCCTTGCCATTCAGCGGGCGCTTACAGACACAATTACATCCCCTTGTCATTCAGCGGGCGTTTACAGACACAATTACATCCCCTTGCCATTCAGCGGGCGTTTACAGACACTATTACATCCCCTTGCCATTCAGCGGGCATTTACAGACACTATTACATCCCCTTGCCATTCAGCGGGTGCATACAGACACAATTACATCCCCTTGCCATTCAGCGGGCATTTACGGACACAATTACATCCCCTTGCCATTCAGCGGGCGTTTACAGACACATTACATCCCCTTGCCATTCAGCGGGCGTTTACAGACACAATTACATCCCCTTGTCATTCAACGGGCGTTTATAGACACAATTACATCCCCTTGTCATTCAGCGGGCGTTTACAGACACAATTACATCCCCTTGCCATTCAGCGGGCGTTTACAGACACAATTACATCCCCTTGCCATTCAGCGGGCGTTTACAGACACAATTACATCCCCTTGTCATTCAGCGGGCGTTTATAGACACTATTACATCCCCTTGCCATTCTGCAGGCGTATACAGACACAATTACATTCCCTTGTCATTCAGCGGGCGTTTACAGACACAATTACATCCCCTTGCCATTCAGCTGGCGTTTACAGACACAATTACATCCCCTTGCCATTCAGCGGGCGTTTACAGACACAATTACATCCCCTTGTCATTCAGCGGGCGTTTACAGACACAATTACATCCCCTTGTCATTCAGCGGGCGTTTACAGACACAATTACATCCCCTTGCCATTCAGGGGGCGTTTACAGACACAATTACATCCCCTTGTCATTCAGCAGGCGCATACAGACACAATTACATCCCCTTGTCATTCAGCGGGCGTTTACAGACACAATTACATCCCCTTGCCATTCAGCGGGCGTTTACAGACACTATTACATCCCCTTGCCATTCAGCGGGCATTTACAGACACTATTACATCCCCTTGCCATTCAGCGGGTGCATACAGACACAATTACATCCCCTTGCCATTCAGCGGGCATTTACGGACACAATTACATCCCCTTGCCATTCAGCGGGCGTTTACAGACACATTACATCCCCTTGCCATTCAGCGGGCGTTTACAGACACAATTACATCCCCTTGTCATTCAACGGGCGTTTATAGACACAATTACATCCCCTTGTCATTCAGCGGGCGTTTACAGACACAATTACATCCCCTTGCCATTCAGCGGGCGTTTACAGACACAATTACATCCCCTTGCCATTCAGCGGGCGTTTACAGACACAATTACATCCCCTTGTCATTCAGCGGGCGTTTATAGACACTATTACATCCCCTTGCCATTCTGCAGGCGTATACAGACACAATTACATTCCCTTGTCATTCAGCGGGCGTTTACAGACACAATTACATCCCCTTGCCATTCAGCTGGCGTTTACAGACACAATTACATCCCCTTGCCATTCAGCGGGCGTTTACAGACACAATTACATCCCCTTGTCATTCAGCGGGCGTTTACAGACACAATTACATCCCCTTGTCATTCAGCGGGCGTTTACAGACACAATTACATCCCCTTGCCATTCAGGGGGCGTTTACAGACACAATTACATCCCCTTGTCATTCAGCAGGCGCATACAGACACAATTACATCCCCTTGTCATTCAGCGGGCGTTTACAGACACAATTACATCCCCTTGTCATTCAGCGGGCGTTTACAGACACAATTACATCCCCTTGCCATTCAGCGGGCGTTTACAGACACAATTACATCCCCTTGCGATTCAGCGGGCGCGTAGGTGATAAGCTCTACATACTGGGCAGGTAGTCTAGACAAGCAGCCTCCGTCTCTTCGTAACGTTTTCTTTTCTCATCATCAGTTCTGCAATAGACAATATTTCAAACCAATAAATGAGCCATCATGTTGGAAAACCAACATATGGTCAAGAATATACATGACAGGAAATCACTAATATCACAATGGTAAAAACAAAATCACCGTTGGTATAAACTGAGCGTATATTATAGACACATGAATTTATCAACTTTCAACTGATAAACATCTTCAATATACATATGTACATTTTGTAGTTAATTTGCATCACTGGAGAGTCAGAATGCATGTATTCGGCTCATTTGTACGGTGAAATCTCTTGGTCGCTATAGCTACAAGTAAGACTGTAACTCACACTTACAATGAACCCTTTGCGGCCGTTAAAAATCACTTTTGCAAACAGCATAGAGCTAGATCAGACAACACAGAACGTGCCGTCTGATCAGGTTCTATGCTGTTTGCTATTCGGATAGTGGAGATAAAACACTTGGCTGAATAGCAAACAACATAGATCATGATCAGATGCGGCGTTACGCTGCGGATGATTTGGAACTATGTTTTTTGCAAATGTGATTTTATATACTCAGCAGGCAAATGGTTAAACAAGTATAGTTAGAGCCCTGCCTCTGCTCCAGTTATGGCGGTAAGGGTATAGACTTCTACCCACTATAACGGATTTGAACCAAACTGAGATTCAGAAATTGGACAGATACGACAGACAGAATTTTCTTCTTTACAATTTTCATGAACTTGGAATAAGTAAAAGCAAGTCGAGAAAACTCCAATAAGCTTTTAGCTTTCAAGCTGAATACACTTGTATTTCTTGTGTACATAATTGTTTGTTGTATTTCTTGTGTACATAATTGTTTGTTGTATTTCTTGTGTACATAATTGTTTGTTGTATTTCTTGTGTACATAATTGTTTGTTGTATTTCTTGTGTACATAATTGTTTGTTGTATTTCTTGTGTACATAATTGTTTGTTGTATTTCTTGTGTACATAATTGTTTGTTGTATTTCTTGTGTACATAATTGTTTGTTGTAAATTATGTATCATAATGTTGAATAATTATATGTTTAAACAAAGTAAAAGCAAGCGGATGGAAATTCGATATTCACAAGTAGACACTTCTCATGTGGCCAAGTTACTGCCAGGTGCTTAACTGTCATAGCACGGACAAACTTACCGTACATTAACATATTCTAACTCTATATAAAAAATATGACGTGTGGAATGCTACAACGATTTGCACAACTATGATTGGTACAGATCCTTGTGGACATGTACTGTAGAAATCTGGACCAGAAATAGAGAAACTTTCTGATCCTTGTGGACACGTACTGTAGAAATCTGGAGCAGAAATAGAGAAACTTTCTGATCCTTGTGGACATGTACTGTAGAAATCTGGAGCAGAAATAGAGAAACTTTCTGATCCTTGTGGACACATACTGTAGAAATCTGGACCAGAAATAGAGAAACTTTTTCGGATTCTTGTGGACACGTACTGTAGAAATCTGGCAAAGGGTTTAGTAGATATGTACAAACTTTCTGATTCTTGTGGACATGTACTGTAGAAATCTGGTAAAGGGTTTAGTAGATATGTACAAACTTTCTGATTCTTGTGGACATGTACTGTAGAAATCTGGTAAAGGGCTTAGTAGATATGTACCAACTTTCTGATTCTTGTGGACATGTACTGTAGAAATCTGGCAAAGGGCTTAGTAGATATGTACAAACTTTCTGATTCTTGAGGACACATACTGTAGAAATCTGACAAAGGGCTTAGTAGATATGTACAAGCCTTCTGATTCTTGTGTGTACATATTGTAGAAATCTGACAAAGGGCTTAGTAGATATGTAGAAACGTTCCGATCCTTGTGGACACGTACTGTATAAATCTGACAAAGGGCTTAGTAGATATGTACCAACTTTCTGATTCTTGTGGACATGTACTGTAGAAATCTGGCAAAAGGCTTAGTAGATATGTAGAAACGTTCTGATCCTTGTGGACATGTACTGTAGAAATCTGGCAAAGGGCTTAGTAGATATGTACAAACTTTCTGATTCTTGTGGACATGTACTGTAGAAATCTGGCAAAGGGCTTAGTAGATATGTACACACTTTCTGATCCTTGTGGACATGTACTGTAGAAATCTGGCAACAGGCTTAGTAGATATGTACAAACTTTCTGATCCTTGTGGACATGTACTGTAGAAATCTGGCAACAGGCTTAGTAGATATGTACAAACTTTCTGATCCTTGTGGACACGTACTGTAGAAATCTGACAAAGGGCTTAGTAGATATGTACAAACTTTCTCATCCTTGTGGACACGTACTGTAGAAATCTGACAAAGGGTTTAGTAGATATGTACAAACTTTCTGATTCTTGTGGACACGTACTGTAGAAATCTGGCAACAGGCTTAGTAGATATGTACAAACTTTCTGATCCTTGTGGACACATACTGTAGAAATCTGGCAAAGGGCTTAGTAGATATGTACAAACTCTCTGATTCTTGTGGACACACACTGTAGAAATCTGGCAAAGGGCTTAGTAGATATGTACAAACGTTGTTTCTTGCAGACAAGCACTGTAGAAATCTGGCAAAGGGCTTAGTAGATATGTAGAAACGTTCTGTTTCTTGTGGACACATACTGTAGAAATCTGACAACGGGTTTAATAGAAATCTGACAAAGGGCATAGTAGATATGTACAAACTTTCTGATTCTTGTGGACATGTACTGTAGAAATCTGACAAAGGGCTTAGTAGATATGTACACATTTTCTGATTCTTGTGGACATGCACTGTAGAAATCTGGCAAAGGGCTTAGTAGATATGTACAAACTCTCTGATTCTAGTGGACACGTACTGTAGAAATCTGGTAAAGGGCTTAGTAGATATGTACAAGCCTTCTGATTCTTGTGTGTACATATTGTACTTTTTTAGTTTAATCATATTTTATTGCTCGATTCGTTTTACATATACATGTGAATACAAAACATGACAAATTAAAGGCAAACAGGTCGGGCCACAAGTTGTAGCAACATTAGTTAGGACCCATATGGACATATTGTACAAATCTGGCAAGGGAATTATTACAAATAGACAAACAATTTTAGATTTCTCAATGGGTAATAACTATTTGCAAAAAATCAACCAATCAGAATGCAGCAACAATACGCACAATCAGGTCTGCTACTGATTATTGAGTGATGTTATGTGATGGAACATTAAACCGAGGTCTCGTGTCGGTGCTTACACCGTGCATGTAAAAGAACCAGAGGAGATTATGGAATGGGTTAGTGGAACAGTGATGTTACTGTTGAAATGTGCTACCGGTAATGTATTTTAGCAATAACTGTAAAAATCCACTAAGCACAATACGGAGACGATCTGCACACCTAGACCTAGTACTCTGTATGCAAGTCTTAGCAGAATTTGCTCAAATCAATACACATACACCTGGACAGACAGACATGATCACTACTCACTGTTCGGCAGGAAGTACCAATAGTTTGATCTGATCAAGAATGTACGCCAGTCTGGTGAAAAGATACATTGTTAAGCTTTAATTGAGTTGTAAACACACTGTATAACATACCTCGGAGGATCGGTGTCAAAAAATAGCACATCTGAAAATAGACAACGTGTGATTTCATTATGACCGTCAGTAGTCAGTGGGCATCAAATCATGGCTTAGTTAATGCTTCAGATCTGGTTCAATCTAAGCCGACATTTAAACGTACAGTTACTGAATGCAACAAATGAAGTTACTGGGCATAAAATCATGGCTTAGTTACTTGTTAGTGGGGCAGGGAGCAACACCTAGAAACAGTATGCAACCTATCAAAACATTACATTTTTGACATTTATTTAGCTACAGTCTACATCCGTTATGTCAAAGTCAGTTATGTCGAATTATCCGGTTATCTGGAAGTCGGATCAAAGTCCTGTTTCAGACACTTATCATTTTATATATAACTAGATCTATTCATTTCAAATTTCGTTAAGTCAATCTTCGGTTATGTCGAAGTATTTTGTTCGGTCCCACGGAATTTGACATAATGGATGTAGAATGTATATGAAATTGTTGATGGACCTGCGCCGAAAAATTGACTGCTACGTTATATTTATTGAAGAGAAAAATCAATGCAGCAGAATGCAATGGCAATATGCAATCAGTATTCACCTTTTCTACGAAATTCCCTTCAACAATATGACAGCAGCTTACAAGATCTCATCAGACAATAGGTTTCAACATACAGAAAGTACAAAATCAATGTCTCTCGATGAGCTGGGTGATATACTGATATTACAGATGTTTACTCTGATAATTTGTATAAGTAATATGGTCAAGTGATATATATAGTCATACATTCAGGAACATTCCATTTTAAAAATTCATAAATCCGTGAATTTTAGAAATCGCGAACAAGTTAAATTTAAGAAATTCACAAAGTAATTCCAATGCAAATCGGTTCGATCTTTGGACGAGCAAGTATGTGAGATAGTACGGTGGCCGCCAGGTCGGACAGGTGGGTTTTCTCCGGGTACTTGAGGTTTCCTCTCACACGAATGATCACATATATGCTTTCATCCACAACAACGAGAGTGATTAATATAAGTTTATTTATTTTACAACGATTGCGAAGCAAGTTTTAACAACTTATATTAATCACTCTCGTTGGCTCGGATGAAAGCGTATATGTGGTCATTCATGTGGGAGGAAACCGGAGTACACGGAGAAAACCCACCTGTCCGATCTGGCGACCATCGTACCATCTCACATACTTCCCGGTCCGAGGACCGAACCCAGGTCGCATTGGTGAGAAGCGAGCGCGCTAACCACTGCGCTAATCGGACAGCCTTAATATAAGTTATTAAAGCCTGTTTCGCAATTGTTACAAAATAAATAAAATGTATACATTTTAGTACTATTTCTATGACAGGATATAGTATTATATACAACATACCAGTGACAGGATATAGTATTATATACAACATACCAGTCTATGACAGGATACAGTATTATATACAACATACCAGTCTATGACAGGATACAGTATTATATACAACATACCAGTGACAGGATATAGTATTATATACAGCATACCAGTCTATGACAGGATACAGTATTATATACAACATACCAGTCTATGACAGGATATAGTATTATATACAGCACACCAGTCTATGACAGGATACAGTATTATATACAGCATACCAGTCTATGACAGGATACAGTATTATATACAACATACCAGTCTATGACAGGATACAGTATTATATACAACATACCAGTCTATGACAGGATATAGTATTATATACAACACACCAGTCTATGACAGGATACAGTATTATATACAGCATACCAGTCTATTACAGGATATAGTATTATATACAGCATACCAGTCTATGACAGGATACAGTATTATATACAACACACCAGTCTATGACAGGATACAGTATTATATACAGCACACCAGTTTATGACAGGATACAGTATTATATACAGCATACCAGTCTATGACAGGATACAGTATTATATACAGCATACCAGTCAATGACAGGATACAGTATTATATACAGCATACCAGTCTATGACAGGATACAGTATTATATACAACATACCAGTGACAGGATATAGTATTATATACAACATACCAGTGACAGGATACAGTATTATATACAACATATCAGTGACAGGATACAGTATTATATACAACATACCAGTCTATGACAGGATATAGTATTATATACAGCATACCAGTCTATGACAGGATATAGTATTATATACAGCACACAAGTCTATGACAGGATACAGTATTATATACAGCACACCAGTCTATGACAGGATACAGTATTATATACAGCACACCAGTCTATGACAGGATACAGTATTATATACAGCACACCAGTCTATGACAGGATACAGTATTATATACAGCACACCAGTCTATGACATGATACAGTATTATATACAGCACACCAGTCTATGACTGTATCCAGTATTATATACAACATACCAGTCTATGACTGTATCCAGTATTATATACAACATACCAGTCTATGACAGGATACAGTATTATATACAGCATACAAGTCTATGACATGATACAGTATTATATACAGCACACCAGTCTATGACAGGATATAGCATTATATACAACATACCAGTGACAGAATACAGTATTATATACAACATACCAGTCTATGACAGGATACAGTATTATATACAACATACCAGTCTATGACAGGATATAGTATTATATACAGCACACCAGTCTATGACAGGATTTAGTATTATATACAGCACACCAGTCTATGACAGGATATAGTATTATATACAGCACACCAGTCTATGACAGGATATAGTATTATATACAGCACACCAGTCTATGACATGATACAGTATTATATACAGCACACCAGTCTATGACAGGATATAGTATTATATACAACATACCAGTGACAGAATACAGTATTATATACAACATACCAGTCTATGACAGGATACAGTATTATATACAACATACCAGTCTATGACTGTATCCAGTATTATATACAGCACACCAGTCTATGACAGGATATAGTATTATATACAACATACCAGTCTATGACAGGATACAGTATTATATACAGCATACTAGTCTATGACAGGATACAGTATTATATACAGCATACCAGTCTATGACAGGATACAGTATTATATACAACATACCAGTCTATGACAGGATACAGTATTATATACAGCACACAAGTCTATGACAGGATACAGTATTATATACAACATACCAGTCTATGACAGGATACAGTATTATATACAACATACCAGTGACAGGATATAGTATTATATACAACACACCAGTCTATGACAGGATACAGTATTATATACAGCATACCAGTCTATGACATGATATAGTATTATATACAACATACCAGTGACAGGATATAGTATTATATACAACATACCAGTCTATGACAGGATATAGTATTATATACAGCATACCAGTCTATGACAGGATATAGTATTATATACAGCACACAAGTCTATGACAGGATACAGTATTATATACAGCACACCAGTCTATGACAGGATACAGTATTATATACAGCACACCAGTCTATGACAGGATACAGTATTATATACAGCACACCAGTCTATGACAGGATATAGTATTATATACAGCACACCTGTCTATGACAGGATACAGTATTATATACAACACACAAGTCTATGACAGGATACAGTATTATATACAGCATACCAGTCTATGACAGGATATAATATTATATACAGCACACCAGTCTATGACATGATACAGTATTATATACAGCACACCAGTCTATGACAGGATACAGTATTATATTCAACATACCAGTGACAGGATATAGTATTATATACAACATACCAGTGACAGGATACAGTATTATATACAACATATCAGTGACAGGATACAGTATTATATACAACATACCAGTCTATGACAGGATATAGTATTATATACAGCACACCAGTCTATGACAGGATACAGTATTATATACAGCACACCAGTCTATGACAGGATACAGTATTATATACAGCACACCAGTCTATGACATGATACAGTATTATATACAGCACACCAGTCTATGACTGTATCCAGTATTATATACAACATACCAGTCTATGACTGTATCCAGTATTAGATACAACATACCAGTCTATGACAGGATACAGTATTATATACAGCATACCAGTCTATGACATGATACAGTATTATATACAGCACACCAGTCTATGACAGGATATAGCATTATATACAACATACCAGTGACAGAATACAGTATTATATACAACATACCAGTCTATGACAGGATACAGTATTATATACAACATACCAGTCTATGACAGGATATAGTATTATATACAGCACACCAGTCTATGACAGGATTTAGTATTATATACAGCACACCAGTCTATGACAGGATATAGTATTATATACAGCACACCAGTCTATGACAGGATATAGTATTATATACAGCACACCAGTCTATGACATGATACAGTATTATATACAGCACACCAGTCTATGACAGGATATAGTATTATATACAACATACCAGTGACAGAATACAGTATTATATACAACATACCAGTCTATGACAGGATACAGTATTATATACAACATACCAGTCTATGACTGTATCCAGTATTATATACAGCACACCAGTCTATGACAGGATACAGTATTATATACAACATACCAGTGACAGGATACAGTATTATATACAGCATACCAGTGACAGGATACAGTATTATATACAACATATCAGTGACAGGATACAGTATTATATACAGCATACTAGTCTATGACAGGATACAGTATTATATACAGCATACCAGTCTATGACAGGATACAGTATTATATACAACATACCAGTCTATGACAGGATACAGTATTATATACAGCACACAAGTCTATGACAGGATACAGTATTATATACAACATACCAGTCTATGATAGGATACAGTATTATATACAACATACCAGTGACAGGATATAGTATTATATACAACACACCAGTCTATGACAGGATACAGTATTATATACAGCATACCAGTCTATGACATGATATAGTATTATATACAACATACCAGTGACAGGATATAGTATTATATACAACATACCAGTCTATGACAGGATATAGTATTATATACAGCATACCAGTCTATGACAGGATATAGTATTATATACAGCACACAAGTCTATGACAGGATACAGTATTATATACAGCACACCAGTCTATGACAGGATACAGTATTATATACAGCACACCAGTCTATGACAGGATACAGTATTATATACAGCACACCAGTCTATGACAGGATATAGTATTATATACAGCACACCTGTCTATGACAGGATACAGTATTATATACAACACACAAGTCTATGACAGGATACAGTATTATATACAGCATACCAGTCTATGACAGGATATAATATTATATACAGCACACCAGTCTATGACATGATACAGTATTATATACAGCACACCAGTCTATGACAGGATATAGCATTATATACAACATATCAGTGACAGAATACAGTATTATATACAACATACCAGTCTATGACAGGATACAGTATTATATACAACATACCAGTCTATGACAGGATATAGTATTATATACAGCACACCAGTCTATGACAGGATATAGTATTATATACAGCACACCAGTCTATGACAGGATATAGTATTATATACAGCACACCAGTCTATGACAGGATATAGTATTATATACAGCACACCAGTCTATGACATGATACAGTATTATATACAGTACACCAGTCTATGACAGGATATAGTATTATATACAACATACCAGTGACAGAATACAGTATTATATACAACATACCAGTCTATGACAGGATACAGTATTATATACAACATACCAGTCTATGACTGTATCCAGTATTATATACAGCACACCAGTCTATGACAGGATACAGTAGTATATACAACATACCAGTCTATGACAGGATACAGTATTATATACAGCACACCAGTCTATGACAGGATACAGTATTATATACAGCACACCAGTCTATGACAGGATACAGTATTATATACAGCACACCAGTCTATGACAGGATACAGTATTATATACAACACACCAGTCTATGACTGTATCCAGTATTATATACAACATACCAGTCTATGACTGTATCCAGTATTATATACAACATACCAGTCTATGACAGGATACAGTATTATATACAGCATACCAGTCTATGACTGTATCTAGTAATATATACAGCACACCAGTTTATGACAGGATACAGTATTATATACAGCACACCAGTCTATGACAGGATACAGTATTATATACAACACACCAGTCTATGACTGTATCCAGTATTATATACAACATACCAGTCTATGACTGTATCCAGTATTATATACAACATACCAGTCTATGACAGGATACAGTATTATATACAGCATACCAGTCTATGACTGTATCTAGTAATATATACAGCACACCAGTTTATGACTGTATCTAGTAATATATACAGCACACCAGTCTATGACAGGATACAGTATTATACACAGCATACCAGTCTATGACAGGATACAGTAATATATACAGCACACCAACCAGTCTATGACAGGATACAGTATTATATACAGCACACCAGTCTATGACAGGATACAGTATTATATACAGCACACCAGTCTATGACAGGATACAGTATTATATACAGCACACCAGTCTATGACAGGATATAGTATTATATACAGCACACCAGTCTATGACAGGATATAGTATTATATACAGCATACCAGTCTATGACAGGATATAGTATTATATACAGCATACCAGTCTATGACAGGATATAGTATTATATACAGCACACCAGTCTATGACAGGATATAGTATTATATACAGCACACCAGTCTATGACATGATACAGTATTATATACAGCACACCAGTCTATGACAGGATATAGTATTATATACAGCACACCAGTCTATGACATGATACAGTATTATATACAGCATACCAGTCTATGACAGGATATAGTATTATATACAGCACACCAGTCTATGACAGGATATAGTATTATATACAGCACACCAGTCTATGACAGGATATAGTATTATATACAGCACATCAGTCTATGACATGATATAGTATTATATACAGCACACCAGTCTATGATAGGATATAGTATTATATACAACATACTAGTGACAGAATACAGTATTATATACAACATACCAGTCTATGACAGGATACAGTATTATATACAACATACCAGTCTATGACTGTATCCAGTATTATATACAGCACACCAGTCTATGACAGGATACAGTAGTATATACAACATACCAGTCTATGACAGGATACAGTATTATATACAACATACCAGTCTATGACTGTATCCAGTATTATATACAGCACACCAGTCTATGACAGGATACAGTAGTATATACAACATACCAGTCTATGACAGGATATAGTATTATATACAACATACCAGTTTATGACAGGATACAGTATTATATACAACATACCAGTCTATGACTGTATCCAGTATTATATACAGCACACCAGTCTATGACAGGATACAGTAGTATATACACATACCAGTCTATGACAGGATACAGTATTATATACAGCATACCAGTCTATGACAGGATACAGTATTATATACAGCACACCAGTCTATGACAGGATACAGTATTATATACAGCACACCAGTCTATGACAGGATACAGTATTATATAAACACACCAGTCTATGACTGTATCCAGTATTATATACACATACCAGTCTATGACTGTATCCAGTATTATATACAACATACCAGTCTATGACAGGATACAGTATTATATACAGCATACCAGTCTATGACTGTATCTAGAATATATACAGCACACCAGTTTATGACAGGATACAGTATTATATACAGCACACCAGTCTATGACAGGATACAGTATTATATACAACACACCAGTCTATGACTGTATCCAGTATTATATACAACATACCAGTCTATGACTGTATCCAGTATTATATACAACATACCAGTCTATGACAGGATACAGTATTATATACAGCATACTAGTCTATGACTGTATCTAGTAATATATACAGCACACCAGTTTATGACAGGATACAGTATTATATACAGCACACCAGTCTATGACTGTATCTAGTAATATATACAGCACACCAGTCTATGACAGGATACAGTATTATACACAGCATACCAGTCTATGACAGGATACAGTATTATATACAGCACACCAGTCTATGACATGATACAGTATTATATACAGCACACCAGTCTATGACAGGATATAGTATTATATACAGCACACCAGTCTATGACATGATACAGTATTATATACAGCATACCAGTCTATGACAGGATATAGTATTATATACAGCACACCAGTCTATGACAGGATATAGTATTATATACAGCACACCAGTCTATGACAGGATATAGTATTATATACAGCACACCAGTCTATGACATGATACAGTATTATATACAGCACACCAGTCTATGACAGGATATAGTATTATATACAGCACACCAGTCTATGACATGATACAGTATTATATACAGCATACCAGTCTATGACAGGATATAGTATTATATACAGCACACCAGTCTATGACAGGATATAGTATTATATACAGCATACCAGTCTATGACATGATACAGTATTATATACAGCATACCAGTCTATGACAGGATATAGTATTATATACAGCACACCAGTCTATGACAGGAATACAGTAGTATATACAACATACCAGTCTATGACTGTATCCAGTATTATATACAGCACACCAGTCTATGACAGGATACAGTAGTATATACAACATACCAGTCTATGACAGGATATAGTATTATATACAACATACCAGTTTATGACAGGATACAGTATTATATACAACATACCAGTCTATGACTGTATCCAGTATTATATACAGCACACCAGTCTATGACAGGATACAGTAGTATATACAGCATACCAGTCTATGACAGGATACAGTATTATATACAACATACCAGTCTATGACAGGATACAGTATTATATACAGCACACCAGTCTATGACAGGATACAGTATTATATACAGCACACCAGTCTATGACAGGATACAGTATTATATACAGCATACCAGTCTATGACTGTATCTAGTAATATATACAGCACACCAGTTTATGACAGGATACAGTATTATATACAGCACACCAGTCTATGACAGGATACAGTATTATATACAACACACCAGTCTATGACAGGATACAGTATTATATACAGCATACCAGTCTATGACTGTATCTAGTAATATATACAGCACACCAGTTTATGACAGGATATAGTATTATATACAGCACACCAGTCTATGACAGGATATAGTATTATATACAGCACACCAGTCTATGACAGGATACAGTATTATATACAGCACACCAGTCTATGACAGGATACAGTATTATATACAGCACACCAGTCTATGACAGGATACAGTATTATATACAACACACCAGTCTATGACTGTATCCAGTATTATATACAACATACCAGTCTATGACTGTATCCAGTATTATATACAACATACCAGTCTATGACAGGATACAGTATTATATACAGCATACCAGTCTATGACTGTATCTAGTAATATATACAGCACATCAGTTTATGACAGGATACAGTATTATATACAGCACACCAGTCTATGACAGGATACAGTATTATATACAACACACCAGTCTATGACTGTATCCAGTATTATATACAACATACCAGTCTATGACTGTATCCAGTATTATATACAACATACCAGTCTATGACAGGATACAGTATTATATACAGCATACCAGTCTATGACTGTATCTAGTAATATATACAGCACACCAGTTTATGACAGGATACAGTATTATATACAGCACACCAGTCTATGACTGTATCTAGTAATATATACAGCACACCAGTCTATGACAGGATACAGTATTATATACAGCATACCAGTCTATGACAGGATACAGTAATATATACAGCACACCAGTCTATGACAGGATACAGTATTATATACAGCACACCAGTCTATGACAGGATACAGTATTATATACAGCACACCAGTCTATGACAGGATACAGTATTATATACAGCACACCAGTCTATGACAGGATATAGTATTATATACAGCACACCAGTCTATGACAGGATATAGTATTATATACAGCATACCAGTCTATGACAGGATATAGTATTATATACAGCATACCAGTCTATGACAGGATATAGTATTATATACAGCACACCAGTCTATGACAGGATATAGTATTATATACAGCACACCAGTCTATGACATGATACAGTATTATATACAGCACACCAGTCTATGACAGGATATAGTATTATATACAGCACACCAGTCTATGACAGGATACAGTATTATATACAGCATACCAGTCTATGACAGGATATAGTATTATATACAGCACACCAGTCTATGACAGGATATAGTATTATATACAGCACACCAGTCTATGACAGGATATAGTATTATATACAGCACACCAGTCTATGACATGATACAGTATTATATACAGCACACCAGTCTATGACAGGATATAGTATTATATACAACATACCAGTGACAGAATACAGTATTATATACAACATACCAGTCTATGACAGGATACAGTATTATATACAACATACCAGTCTATGACAGGATATAGTATTATATACAGCACACCAGTCTATGACATGATACAGTATTATATACAGCACACCAGTCTATGACAGGATATAGATTATATACAACATATCAGTGACAGAATACAGTATTATATACAACATACCAGTCTATGACAGGATACAGTATTATATACAACATACCAGTCTATGACAGGATACAGTATTATATACAGCACACCAGTCTATGACAGGATACAGTATTATATACAGCACACCAGTCTATGACAGGATATAGTATTATATACAGCATACCAGTCTATGACAGGATACAGTATTATATACAGCACACCAGTCTATGACAGGATACAGTATTATATACAGCACACCAGTCTATGACAGGATATAGTATTATATACAACATACCAGTGACAGGATACAGTATTATATACAACATACCAGTCTATGACAGGATACAGTATTATATACAACATACCAGTCTATGACTGTATCCAGTATTATATACAGCACACCAGTCTATGACAGGATACAGTATTATATACAGCATACCAGTCTATGACAGGATACAGTATTATATACAGCATACCAGTCTATGACAGGATACAGTATTATATACAGCACACCAGTCTATGACAGGATACAGTATTATATACAGCACACCAGTCTATGACAGGATACAGTATTATATACAACACACCAGTCTATGACTGTATCCAGTATTATATACAACATACCAGTCTATGACTGTATCCAGTATTATATACAACATACCAGTCTATGACAGGATACAGTATTATATACAGCATACCAGTCTATGACTGTATCTAGTAATATATACAGCACACCAGTTTATGACAGGATACAGTATTATATACAGCACACCAGTCTATGACAGGATACAGTATTATATACAACACACCAGTCTATGACTGTATCCAGTATTATATACAACATACCAGTCTATGACTGTATCCAGTATTATATACAACATACCAGTCTATGACAGGATACAGTATTATATACAGCATACCAGTCTATGACTGTATCTAGTAATATATACAGCACACCAGTTTATGACTGTATCTAGTATTATATACAGCACACCAGTCTATGACAGGATACAGTATTATACACAGCATACCAGTCTATGACAGGATACAGTAATATATACAGCACACCAACCAGTCTATGACAGGATACAGTATTATATACAGCACACCAGTCTATGACAGGATACAGTATTATATACAGCACACCAGTCTATGACAGGATACAGTATTATATACAGCACACCAGTCTATGACAGGATATAGTATTATATACAGCACACCAGTCTATGACAGGATATAGTATTATATACAGCATACCAGTCTATGACAGGATATAGTATTATATACAGCATACCAGTCTATGACAGGATATAGTATTATATACAGCACACCAGTCTATGACAGGATATAGTATTATATACAGCACACCAGTCTATGACATGATACAGTATTATATACAGCACACCAGTCTATGACAGGATATAGTATTATATACAGCACACCAGTCTATGACATGATACAGTATTATATACAGCATACCAGTCTATGACAGGATATAGTATTATATACAGCACACCAGTCTATGACAGGATATAGTATTATATACAGCACACCAGTCTATGACAGGATATAGTATTATATACAGCACATCAGTCTATGACATGATATAGTATTATATACAGCACACCAGTCTATGACAGGATATAGTATTATATACAACATACCAGTGACAGAATACAGTATTATATACAACATACCAGTCTATGACAGGATACAGTATTATATACAACATACCAGTCTATGACTGTATCCAGTATTATATACAGCACACCAGTCTATGACAGGATACAGTAGTATATACAACATACCAGTCTATGACAGGATACAGTATTATATACAACATACCAGTCTATGACTGTATCCAGTATTATATACAGCACACCAGTCTATGACAGGATACAGTAGTATATACAACATACCAGTCTATGACAGGATATAGTATTATATACAACATACCAGTTTATGACAGGATACAGTATTATATACAACATACCAGTCTATGACTGTATCCAGTATTATATACAGCACACCAGTCTATGACAGGATACAGTAGTATATACAGCATACCAGTCTATGACAGGATACAGTATTATATACAACATACCAGTCTATGACACGATACAGTATTATATACAGCACACCAGTCTATGACAGGATACAGTATTATATACAGCACACCAGTCTATGACAGGATACAGTATTATATACAGCATACCAGTCTATGACTGTATCTAGTAATATATACAGCACACCAGTTTATGACTGTATCCAGTATTATATACAACATACCAGTCTATGACAGGATACAGTATTATATACAGCATACCAGTCTATGACTGTATCTAGTAATATATACAGCACACCAGTTTATGACAGGATACAGTATTATATACAGCACACCAGTCTATGACAGGATACAGTATTATATACAACACACCAGTCTATGACTGTATCCAGTATTATATACAACATACCAGTCTATGACTGTATCCAGTATTATATACAACATACCAGTCTATGACAGGATACAGTATTATATACAGCATACCAGTCTATGACTGTATCTAGTAATATATACAGCACACCAGTTTATGACTGTATCTAGTAATATATACAGCACACCAGTCTATGACAGGATACAGTATTATACACAGCATACCAGTCTATGACAGGATACAGTAATATATACAGCACACCAACCAGTCTATGACAGGATACAGTATTATATACAGCACACCAGTCTATGACAGGATACAGTATTATATACAGCACACCAGTCTATGACAGGATACAGTATTATATACAGCACACCAGTCTATGACAGGATATAGTATTATATACAGCACACCAGTCTATGACAGGATATAGTATTATATACAGCATACCAGACTATGACAGGATATAGTATTATATACAGCATACCAGTCTATGACAGGATATAGTATTATATACAGCACACCAGTCTATGACAGGATATAGTATTATATACAGCACACCAGTCTATGACATGATACAGTATTATATACAGCACACCAGTCTATGACAG
>JABXNX010003934.1:0-19939 GCA_014843695.1 Archivesica marissinica
CGTGTAGTAATCTACCATTCAATAATACGAATGGAGGACGTACTGTAACTCATGTAGCAATCTAGCATTCAATAATGCGTATGGAGAGGGTACTGTAACCCGTGTAGCTATCTACCATTCAATAATACCTATGGAGGGGTACTGTAAGTCATCTAGCAATCTATCATTCAATAATACGTACAGAGAGGGTACTGTAACCCGTGTAGCAATCTAGTATTCAATAATACGTATGGAGGGGGTACTGTAACCCGTGTAGCAATCTAGCATTCATTCAATAATACGTCTGGAAGCACGTGTACTCGTATAGCATTCTGTAAGTACTTCTAGCATTGGTATACGAGCAATGTCTGTAACCCTACAATCTAGCATTCAATAATACGTACAGATGGGGTACTGTAACACTATAGCAATCTAGCATTCAATAATACGTACAGATGGGGTACTGTAACCCGTGTAGCAATCTAGCATTCAATAATACGTACAGATGGGGTACTGTAACCCGTGTAGCAATCTAGCATTCAATAACACGTACCGATGGGGTACTATAACACGTGTAGCAATCTAGCATTCAATAACACGAACAGAGGGATTACTGTAACTCGTGTAGCAATCTAGCATTCAATAACACGTACATAAGGGTACTATAACACGTGTAGAAATCTAAAATTCAATAACACGAATGGAGGTTGTACTGTAACCCGTGTAGCAATCTAGCATTCAATAATACATACAGAGAGGGTACTGTAACCCGTGTATCAATCTAGCATTCAATAACACGTACAGAGAGGGTACTGTAACCCGTGTAGTAATCTAGCATTCAATAATACGTATGCATGGGGTACTTTAACCCGTGTAGTAACCTAGCATTCAATAATACGTACAGAGGGGGTACTGTAACCCGTGTAGCAATCTAGCATTCAATAACACGTATGGAGGGAGTACTGTAACCCGTGTAGCAATCTAGTATTCAATAATACGTATGGAGGGAGAATTGTAACCCGTGTAGCAATCTAGCATTCAATAACACGTACAGAGGGCGTACTGTAACCCGTGTAACAATCCAGCATTCAATAACACGTATGTAGGGGGTACTGTAACCCGTGTAGCAATCTAGCATTCGATAATACGTACAGAGGGGGTACTGTAACCCGTATAGCAATCTAGCATTCAATAATACGTACAGAGGGGGTACTGTAACTCGTGTAGCAATCTAGTATTCAATAACAAGTACAGAGAGAGTACTGTAACTCGTGTAGCAATCTAGCATTCAATAACATGTACAGAGAGGGTACTGTAACCCTTGTAGCAATCTAGCATTCAATAATACGTATGGATGGGGTACTTTAACCCGTGTAGAAACCTAGCATTCAATAACACTTACAGAGAGGGTACTGTAACCCATGTAGTAACCTAGCATTCAATAATACGCAAATAGCGGGTACTGTAAACCGTGTAGCAATCTAGCATTCAATAATACGTACAGAGAGGGTACTGTAACCCGTGTAGCAATCTAGCATTCAATAATACGCACAGAGAGGGTACTGTAACACGTGTAGCAATCTAGCATTCAATAATACGCACAGAGCGGGTACTGTAACACGTGTAGCAATCTAGTAACCCGTGTAGCAATCTAGCATTTAATAACAGGTATGGAGATGGTATTTTAACCCGTGTAGCAATCTAGCATTCAATAACACGTATGGAGAGGGTATTTTAACCCGTGTAGCAATCTAGCATTCAATAATACGTATGGATGGGGTACTTTAACCCGTGTAGTAATCTAGCATTCAATAACACGTACAAAGGGGGTACTTTAACCCGTGTAGCAATCTAGCATTCAATAATACGTACAAATGGGGTACTGTAACTCGTGTAACAATCTAGCATTCAATAATACGTACAGAGAGGGTACTGTAACCGGGTAGCAATCTAGCATTCAATAATACTTACAGAGAGGGTACTGTAACTCGTATAGTAATCTAGCATTCAATAATACGCACACAGCTGGTACTGTAACACGTGTAGCAATCTAGTAACCCGTGTAGCAATCTAGCATTCAATAACACGTATGGAGAGGGTATTTTAACCCGTGTAGCAATCTAGCATTCAATAATACGTATGGATGGGGTATTTTAACCCGTGTAGTAATCTAGCATTCAATAACACGTACAGATGGGGTACTGAATACGTGTAGCAATATAGCATTCAATGATACGTATGGAGGGGGTACTGTAACCCGTGTAGCAATCTAACATCCAATAATACTTACAGAGAGGGTACTGTAACTCGTGTAGCAATCTAGCATTCATTAATACGTACAGAGGGGTACTATAACACGTGTAGCAATATAGAATTCAATCATACGAATGGAGGTGGTACTGTAACCCGTGTAGTAATCTAGCATTCAATAATACGTACAGAGAGGGTACTGTAACCCGTGTATCAATCTAGCATTCAATAATACGTACAGAGAGGGTACTGTAACCCGTGTAGTAATCTAGCATTCAATAATACGTACAGAGAGGGTACTGTAACCTGTGTAGTAATCTAGCATTCAATAATACGTATGGATGGGGTACTTTAACGCGTGTAGTAACCTAGCATTCAATAACACGTACAGAGAGGGTATTGTAACCCATGTAGTAACCTAGCATTCAATAATACGTACAGAGGGGGTATTGTAACTCGTGTAGCAATCTAGCATTCAATAATACGTACAGAGAGGTTACTGTAACCCGTGTAGCAATCTAGCATTCAATAATACTTACAGAGAGGGTAGTGTAACTCGTGTAGTAATCTGGCATTCAATAATACGCACAGAGCGGGTACTGTAAACACGTGTAGCAATCTAGTAACCCGTGTAGCAATCTAGCATTCAATAACACGTATGGAGAGGGTATTTTAACCCGTCTAGCAATCTAGCATTCAATAACACGTATGGAGAGGGTATTTTAACCCGTGTAGCAATCTAGCATTCAATAATACGTATGGATGGGGTACTTTAACCCGTGTAGTAATCTAGCGTTCAATAACACGTACAGATGGGGTACTGAACCCGTGTAGCAATCTAGCATTCAATGATACGTATGGAGGGGGTACTGTAACCCGTGTAGCAATCTAACATCCAATAATACGTACAGAGAAGGTACTGTAACCCGTGTAGAAATCTAGCATTCAATAATACTTACAGAGAGGGTACTGTAACTCGTGTGTAGTAATCTAGCATTCAATAATACGCACAGAGCGGGTACTGTAAACCGTGTAGCAATCTAGCATTCAATCATACGTACAGAGAGGGTACTGTAACACGTGTAGCAATCTAGCATTCAATAATACGCACAGAGCGGGTACTGTAACCCGTGTAGCAATCTAGTAACCCGTGTAGCAATCTAGCATACAATAACACGTATGGAGAGGGTATTTTAACCCGTGTAGCAATCTAGCATTCAATAATACGTACAGAGGGTGTACTGTAACCCGTGTAGCAATCTAACATACAATCATACGTACAGAGGGGGTACTGTAACCAGTGTAGCAATCTAACATACAATACTACGTACACAGAGGGTACTGTAACCCGTGTAGTAATCTTGCATTCAATAATACGTATGGAGGGAGTTTTGTAACCCGTGTAGCAATTTAGCATTCAATAATACGTATGGAGGAGGTACTGTAATCCGTGTAGCAAGGTAGCATTCAATAACACCTACGGAGGGGGTACTGTAAACCGTGAAGCAATGTAGCATTCAATAATACATACAGAGGGGGTACTGTAGCCCGTGTAGTAATCTAGCATTCAACAATACGTACAGAGAGGGTACTGTAACACGTGTATCAATCTACCATTCAATAATACGTATATAGGGGGTAGTGTAACTCATGTAGCAATCTAGCATACAATGATACGTACGGAGGGGGTACTGTAACCCGTGTAGCAATCTACAATTCAATAATACGTATGGAAGTGGTACTGTAACCCGTGTAGCAATCTACAATTCAATAACACGTAGAGTGGTGGTACTGTAACCCGTGTAGCAATCTACCATTCAATAACACGTACAGTGGGGGTACTGTAACCCGTGTAGCAATCTAGCATTCAATAATACATATGGAGGGGGAACTGTAACCCGTGTAGCAATCAAACATTCAATAATACGTATGAAGGGGGTACTGTAACCCGTGTATCAATCTAGCATTCAATAATACGTACAGAGAGGGTACTGTAACCCGTGTAGCAATCTACCATTCAATAATACGTATGGAGGGGGTACTGTAACCCGTGTAGCAATCTAGCATTCAATAATACGTATGGAGGGGGTACTGTAACCCGTGTAGCAATCTACCATTCAATAATACGTATAGAGGGGGTACTGTAAGTCATGTAGCAATCTATCATGCAATAATACGTAGAGTGAGGGTACTGTAACATGTGTAGCAATCTACCATTCAATAACACGTATAAAGGGAGTACTGTAACCCGTGCAGCAATCTAGCATTCAATAATACGTACAGAGAGGGTACTGTAACGCGTGTAGCAATCTAGCATTCAATAATACGTACGGAGGGGTTACTGTAAGTCATGTAGCAATCTACCATTCAGTAATACGTATGGAGGAGGTACTGTAACTCATGTAGCAATCTAGCATTCAATAATGCGTATGGAGAGGGTACTGTAACCCGTGTAGCAATCTAACATTAAATAATACATATGGAGGGGGTACTGTAAGACATGTAGCAATCTATCATTCAATAATACGTACAGAGAGGGTACTGTAACCCGGGTAGCAATCTAGCATTCAATAATACGTACAGAGGGTGTACTGTAACCCCTGTAGCAATCTAGCATTGAAAAATACGTATGGAGGATGTACTGTAACTCATGTAGCAATCTACCATTCAATAACACGTACAAAGGGAGTACTGTAACCCGTGCAGCAATCTAGCATTCAATAATACGTACAGAGAGGGTACTGTAACACGTGTAGCAATCTAGCATTCAATAATACGTACGGAGGGGGTACTGTAACTCATGTAGCAATCTACCATTCAATAACACGTACAAAGTGAGTACTGTAACCCGTGCAGCAATCTAGCATTCAATAATAAGTATAGAGAGGGTACTGTAACTCGTGTAGCAATCTAGCATTCAATAATACGTACAGAGTGGGTACTGTAACACGTGTAGCAATCTAGCATTCAATAATACGTACGGAGGGCGTACTGTAACCCGTGTAGCAATCTACCATTGAATAATTCGTATGGAGGAGGTACTGTAACTCTTGTAGCAATCTACCATTCAATAACACGTACAAAGGGAGTACTGTAACACGTACAGCAATCTAGCATTCAATAATACGTACATAGGGGGTACTCTAGCCCGTATAGCAATCTACCATTCAATAATACGTATGGAGGGGGTACTGTAACCCGTGTAGCAATCTAGCATTCAATAATACGTATGGAGGGGGTACTGTAAGCCGTGTAGCAATCTACCATTCAATAATACGTATAGAGGGGGTACTGTAAGTCATGTAGCAATCTATCATGCAATAATACGTAGAGTGAGGGTACTGTAACATGTGTAGCAATCTACCATTCAATAACACGTATAAAGGGAGTACTGTAACCCGTATAGCAATCTACCATTCAATAATACATATGGAGGGGGTACTGTAACCCGTGTAGCAATCTACCATTCAATAATACGTATGGATGGGGTACTGTAACCCATGTAGCAATCTACCATTCAATAATACGTATGGAGGGGGTACTGTAACCCGTGTAGCAATCTACCATTCAATAATACGTATGGAGGGGGTATTGCAACCCGTGTAGTAATCTACCATTCAATAATACATATGTAGGAGGTACTGTAACACGTGTAGCAATCTAGCTTTCAATAACACGTACAGAGTGGGTACTGTAACCCGTGTAGCAATCTAGCATTCAATAATACGTACAGAGAAGGTACTGTAACCCGTGTAGCAATCTAGCATTCAATAATACGTATAGAGGGGGTACTGTAACTCGTGTAGCAATCTAGCATTCAATAATACGTACAGAGGGGATACTGTAACCCGTGTAGCAATCTACCATTCAATAATACGTATGGAGGGGGTACTGTAATCCGTGTAGCAATCTACCATTCAATAATACGTATGGAGGGGGTACTGCAACCCGTGTAGTAATCTACCATTCAATAATACATATGTAGGAGGTACTGTAACACGTGTAGCAATCTAGCATTCAATAACACGTACAGAGGGGGTACTGTAACCCATGTAGCAATCTAGCATTCAATAATACGTACAGAGAGGGTACTGTAACCCGTGTAGCAATCTACCATTCAATATTACGTATGGAGGGGGTACTGCAACCCGTGTAGTAATCTACCATTCAATAATACATATGTAGGATGTACTGTAACACGTGTAGCAATCTAGCATTCAATAACACGTACAGAGGGGGTACTGTAACCCGTGTAGCAATCTAGCATTCAATAATACGTACATAGGGGGTACTCTAGCCCGTGTAGCAATCTAGCATTCAATAATACGTACAGAGGGGATACTGTAACCCGTGTAGCAATCTACCATTCAATAATACGTATGGAGGGAGTACTGTAAGTCATGAAGCAATCTATTATTCAATAATACGTATGGAGGGGGTACTGTAACCCGTGTAGCAATCTAGCATTCAATAAAACTTACAGAGAGTGTAATGTAACCCGTGTAGCAATCTACCATTCAATAATAAGTATGGAGTGGGTACTGTAACTCATGTAGCAATCTAGCATTCAATAATGTGTATGGAGGTGTTACTGTAACACGTGTAGCAATCTACCATTCAATAATACGTATGGAGTGGGTACTGTAAGTCATGAAGCAATCTATCATTCAATAATACGTACAGAGAGGGTACTGTAACCCGTGTAGCAATCTACAATTCAATAACACGTAGAGTGGGGGTACTGTAACCCGTGTAGCAATCTACCATTCAATAACACGTACAGTGGGGTACTGTAACCCGTGTAGCAATCTAGCATTCAATAACATGTACAAAGGGAGTACTGTAACCCGTGCAGCAATCTAGCATTCAATAATACGTACAGAGAGAGTACTGTAATTCGTGTAGAAATCTAGCATTCAATATTACCTATAGAGAGGGTACTGTAAATCGTGCAGCAATCTAGCATTCAACAATACGTACATAGGGGGTACTGTAACACGTGTAGCAATCTGGCAATCAAAAATTCAATAACACGTATGAAGGGGGTACTGTAACCCGTGTAGCAATCTAGCATTCAATAATACGTATGGAGGAGGTACTGTAATCCGTGTAGCAAGGTAGCATTCAATAACACCTACGGAGGGGGTACTGTAAACCATGTAGCAATGTAGCATTCAATACTACGTACAGAGGGGGTACTGTAGCCCGTGTAGCAATCTAGCATACAATAATACGTATCGAGGGGGTACTGGAACCCGGGTAGTAATCTAGCATTCAATAATACGTATAGAGGGGGTACTGTAACTCATATAGCAATCTAGCATACAATGATACGTACAGAGGGGGTACTGTAACCCATGTAGCAATCTACTATTCAATAATACGTATGGAGGAGGTACTGTAACTCATGTTGTAATCTAGAAATAAATAATAAGTATGGAGGGGGTACTGTAAACGTGTAGTAATCTAGCATTCAACAATACGTACAGATTGGGTACTGTAACTCGTGTAGCAATCTAGCATTCAATAATACGCATGGAGGGGGTACCGTAACTCATGTAGCAATCTACCATTCAATAACACGTACAGAGGGAGTATGGAGGAGGTACTGTAACCCATGTAGCAATCTAGCATTCAATAATACGTATGGAGGGGGTACTGTAACCCGTGTAGCAATCTAGCATTCAATAATACGTACAGAGGAGGTACTGTAACCCGTGTAGCAATCTAGCATTCAATAACACGTACAGAGGGGGTACTGTAACCCGTGTAGCAATCTACCATTCAATAATACATATGGAGGTGGTACTGTAACCCGTGTAGCAATCTAGCATTCAATAATACGTATGGAGGGGGTACTGTAACCCGTGTAGCAATCTAGCATTCAATAATACGTACAGAGGTGTACTGTAACCCGTGTAGCAATCTACCATTCAATAATACGTATGGAGTGGGTACTGTAAACCATGTAGCAATCTAGCATTCAATAATACGTACGGAGGGGGTACTGTAACCCGTGTAGCAATCTACCATTCAATAATACGTACAGAGGGGGTACTGTAACCCGTGTAGCAATCTAGCATTCAATAACACGTACAGAGGGGTACTGTAACCCGTGTAGCAATCTAGCATTCAATAATACGTATGGAGGGGGTACTGTAACCCGTGTAGCAATCTAGCATTCAATAATACGTACAGAGAGAGTACTGTAACCCGTGTAGCAATCTAGCATTCAATAATACGTACAGAGGGGGTACTGTAACTCGTGTAGCAATCTAGCATTCAACAATACGTACATAGGGGGTACTGTAACCCGTGTAGCAATCTAGCATTCAATAATACGTATGGAGGGGGTACTGTAACCCGTGTAGCAATCTAGCATTCAATAATACGTATGGAGGAGGTACTGTAATCCGTGTAGCAAGGTAGCATTCAATAACACCTACGGAGGGGGTACTGTAAACCATGTAGCAATGTAGCATTCAATACTACGTACAGAGGGGGTACTGTAGCCCGTGTAGCAATCTAGCATACAATAATACGTATCGAGGGGGTACTGGAACCCGGGTAGTAATCTAGCATTCAATAATACGTATAGAGGGGGTACTGTAACTCATATAGCAATCTAGCATACAATGATACGTACAGAGGGGGTACTGTAACCCATGTAGCAATCTACTATTCAATAATACGTATGGAGGAGGTACTGTAACTCATGTTGTAATCTAGAATTAAATAATAAGTATGGAGGGGGTACTGTAAACGTGTAGTAATCTAGCATTCAACAATACGTACAGATTGGGTACTGTAACTCGTGTAGCAATCTAGCATTCAATAATACGCATGGAGGGGGTACCGTAACTCATGTAGCAATCTACCATTCAATAACACGTACAGAGGGAGTATGGAGGAGGTACTGTAACTCATGTAGCAATCTAGCATTCAATAACACGTACAGAGGGGGTACTGTAACCCGTGTAGCAATCTAGCATTCAATAACACGTACAGAGGAGGTACTGTAACCCATGTAGCAAGCTAGCATTAAATAACACGTACAGAGGGGGTACTGTAAACCGTGTAGCAATCTAGCATTCAATGATACATATGGAGGTGGTACTGTAACCCGTGTAGCAATCTAACATTCAATAATACGTATGGAGGGGGTACTGTAACTCATGTAGCAATCTAGCATTCAATAATGTGTATGGAGGTGATACTGTAACACGTGTAGCAATCTACCATTCAATAATACGTATGGAGTGGGTACTGTAAGTCATGAAGCAATCTATCATTCAATAATACGTACAGAGAGGGTAATGTAACCCGTATAGCAATCTACAATTCAATAACACGTAGAGTGGGGGTACTGTAACCCGTGTAGCAATCTACCACTCAATAACACGTACAGTGGGGTACTGTAACCCATGTAGCAATCTAGCATTCAATAACATGTACAAAGGGAGTACTGTAACTCGTGCAGCAATCTAGCATTCAATATCACGTACGGAGGGGTACTGTAACCCGTGTAGCAATCTACAAATCAATAATACGTATGGAGGGTACTGTAACCCGTGTAGCAATCTACCATTCAATAATACATATGGAGGTGGTACTGTAACCCGTGTAGCAATCTACCATTGAATAATACGTAGTGAGGTGGTACTGTAACTCATGTTGCAATCAACCATTCAATAACATGTACAAAGGGAGTACTGTAACCCGTGCAGCAATCTAGCATTCAATAATACGTATGGAGGGGGTACTGTAACCCGTATAGTAATCTACCATTCAATAATACGTATGGAAGGGGTACTGTAACCCGTGTAGCAATCTACCATTCAATAATACGTATGGAGGGGGTACTGCAACCCGTGTAGTAATCTACCATTCAATAATACATATGGAGGAGGTACTGTAACTCATATAGCAATCTAGCATTCAATAACACGTACAGAGGGGGTACTGTAACCCGTGTAGCAATCTACCATTCAATAATACGTATGGAGGAGGTACTGTAACCCGTGTTGCAATCTACCATTCAATAACACGTATGGAGGGGGTACGGCAACCCGTGTAGTAATCTACCATTCAATAATACATATGGAGGAGGTACTGTAACTCATGTAGCAATCTAGCATTCAATAACACGTACAGAGGAGGTACTGTAACCCATGTAGCAAGCTAGCATTAAATAACACGTACACAGGGGGTACTGTAAACCGTGTAGCAATCTAGCATTCAATGATACATATGGTAGGTGGTACTGTAACCCGTGTAGCAATCTAACATTCAATAATACGTATGGAGGGGGTACTGTAATCCGTGTATCAATCTAGCATCATAATACGTAAAGAGAGGTACTGTAACCCGTGTAGCAATCTACCATTCAATAATACGTATGGAGTGGGTACTGTAACTCTTTAGAAATCTAGCATTCAGTAATGCGAGGAGTTGTACTGTAACTCGTGTAGCAATCTACCATTCAATAATACGTATGAGGGATCTGTAAGTCATGAACAATCTATTATTCAAAATACATGGAGGGGTACTGTAACCCGTGTAGCAATCTAGCATTCAATAATACTTACAGAGAGTGTAATGTAACCCGTGTAGCAATCTACCATTCAATAATACGTATGGAGTGGGTACTGTAACTCATGTAGCAATCTAGCATTCAATAAAGTGTATGGAGGTGGTACTGTAACCCGTGTAGCAATCTACCATTCAATAATACGTATGGAGGGGGTACTGTAAGTCATGAAGCAATCTATCATTCAATAATACGTATGGAGGGGGTACTGTAACCCGTGTAGCAATCTAGCATTCAATAATACGTACAGAGGGGGTACTGTAACCCGTGTAGCAATCTACCATTCAATAATACGTACAGTGGGGTACTGTAACCCGTGTAGCAATCTAGCATTCAATAACATGTACAAAGGGAGTACTGTAACCCGTGCAGCAATCCAGCATTCAATATCACGTACGGAGGGGGTACTGTAACCCGTGTAGCAATCTACAATTCAATAATACGTATGGAGGTGGTACTGTAACCCGTGTAGCAATCTACCATTCAATAATACATATGGAGGTGGTACTGTAACCCGTGTAGCAATCTACCATTGATTAATACGTAGTGAGGTGGTACTGTAACTCATGTAGCAATCTACCATTCAATAACATGTACAAAGGGAGTACTGTAACCCGTGCAGCAATCTAGCATTCAATAATACGTATGGAGGGGGTACTGTAACCCGTGTAGTAATCTACCATTCAATAATACGTATGGAGGGGGTACTCTAACCCGTGTAGCAATCTACCATTCAATAATACGTATGGAAGGGGTACTGTAACCCGTGTAGCAATCTACCATTCAATAATACGTATGGAGGGGGTACTGTAACCCGTATTGCAATCTACCATTCAATAACACGTACAGAGGGGGTACTGTAACCCGTGTAACAATCTAGCATTCAATAATACATATGGAGGAGGTACTGTAACTCATGTAGCAATCTAGCATTCAATAACACGTACAGAGGGGGTACTGTAACCCGTGTAACAATCTAGCATTCAATAACATATGAGGTGGTACTGTAACCCGTGTAGCAATCTACATTCAATATACGTAGGAGGGTACTGTAATCCGTGTATCAATCTAGCATTCATAATACGTACAGAGAGGGTACTGTAACCCGTGTAGCAATCTACCATTCAATAATACGTATGGAGGGGGTACTGTAACTCATGTAGAAATCTAGCATTCAATATTGCGTATGGAGGTTGTACTGTAACTCGTGTAGCAATCTACCATACAATAATACGTATGGAGGGAGTACTGTAAGTCATGAAGCAATCTATCATTCAATAATACGTACGGAGTGGGTACTGTAACTCATGTAGCAATCTAGCATTCAATAATGTGTATGGAGGTGTTACTGTAACACGTGTAGCAATCTACCATTCAATAATACGTATGGAGTGGGTACTGTAAGTCATGAAGCAATCTATCATTCAATAATACGTACAGAGAGGGTACTGTAACCCGTGTAGCAATCTACAATTCAATAACACGTAGAGTGGGGGTACTGTAACCCGTGTAGCAATGTAGCATTCAATAACCCGTACAGTGGGGTACTGTAACCCGTGTAGCAATCTAGCATTCAATAACATGTACAAAGGGAGTACTGTAACCCGTGCAGCAATCTAGCATTCAATATCACGTACGGAGGGGGTACTGTAACCCGTGTAGCAATCTACAATTCAATAATACGTATGGAGGTGGTACTGTAACCCGTGTAGCAATCTACCATTCAATAATACATATGGAGGTGGTACTGTAACCCGTATAGCAATCTACCATTCAATAATACGTATGGAGGGCGTACTGTAACCCGTGTAAAAATCTACCATTCAATAATACGAATGGAGGGGGTATTGCAACCCGTGTAGTAATCTACAATTCAATAATACATATGGAGGAGGTACTCTAACTCATGTAGCAATCTAGCATTCAATAGCACGTACAGGGAGGGTACTGTAACCCGTGTAGAAATCTAGCATTCAATAACACGTACAGAGGGGGACTGTAACCCGTGTAGCAATCTAGCATTCAATAAAACGTACATAGGGGGTACTGTAACACGTGTAGCAATCTACCATTCAATAACACATATGGAGGTGGTACTGTAACCCGTGTAGCAATCTAACATTCAATAATACGTACAGAGAGGGTACTCTAACCCATGTAGCAATCTACAATTCAATAATACGTATGGAGTGGGTACTGAAAGTCAAAGCAATCTATCATTCAATGATGGGTATGGAGGGGGTAATGTAGCCCGTGTAGCAATCTACCATTCAATAATACGTATGGAGTGGGTACTGTAAGTCATGAAGCAATCTATCATTCAATGATACGTACAGAGAAGGTACTGTAACCCTTGTAGCAATCTAGCATTCAATAATACTTACAGAGAGGGTACTGTAACCCGTGTAGCAATCTAGCATTCAATAATACTTACAGAGGGGGTACTGTAACCTGTGTAGCAATCTAGCATTCAATAATACGTACAGAGGAGATAATGTAACCCATGTAGCAATCTAGCATTCAATAACACGTATGGAGGGGGTACTGTAACCCGTGTAGCAATCTGCCATTGAATAATACCTATTGATAAGGTACTGTGACTAATGTAGCAATCTACCATTCAATAATACGTATGGAGAGGGTACAGTAACCCGTGTAGTAATCTACCATTCAATAATACATATGGAGGGGGTGCTGTAATCCGTGTAGCAATCTACCATTCAATAATACGTATGGAGGGGGTACTGTAACCCGTGTAGCAATCTAACATTCAATAATACGTATGGAGGGGGTACTGTAATCCGTGTATCAATCTAGCATTCAATAATACGTACAGAGAGGGTACTGTAACCCACGTGTAGCAATCTATCATTCAATAATACGTATGGAGGGGATACTGTAACTCATGTAGCAATCTAGCATTCAATAATGGGTATGGAGGGGGTACTGTAGCCCGTGTAGCAATCTACCATTCAAAAATACGTATGTAATGGGTACTGTAAGTCATGAAGCAATCTTTCATTCAATAATACGTACAGAGAGGGTACTGTAACCCGTGTAGCAGTCTAGCATTCAATAATACTTACAGAGAGGGTACTGTAACCCGTGTAGCAATCTAGCATTCAATAACACGTACAGAGGAGGTACTGTAACCCATGTAGCAATCTAGCATCAAATAACACGTACCGAGGGGGTACTGTAACCCGTGTAGCAATCTAGCATTCAACAATACCTATAGAGGGGATACTTAACTCGTGTAGCAATTTAGCATTCAATAATACGTACAGAGGGCGTACTGTAGCCCGTGTAGCAATCTGCCATTGAATAATACGTACAGACGGGGTACTGTAACTCGTGTAGCAATCTAGCATTCAATAATACGTACAGAGGGGGTACTGTAACCCGTGTAGCAATCTGCCATTGAATAATACCAATGGATGAGGTACTGTAACTAATTTAGCAATCTACCATTCAATAATACGTATGGAGTGGGTACAGTAATCCGTGTAGTAATCTACCATTCAATAATACGTATGGAGGGGGTACTGTAACTCATATAGCAATCTAGCATTCAATAATGCGTATGGAGGGGGTACTATAACCCGTGTAGCAATCTACCATTCAATAATACGTATGGAGGGGGTACTGTAACCCGTGTAGCAATCTAGCATTCAATAATACTTACAGAGAGTGCCATGTAACCCGTGTAGCAATCTAGCATTCAATAATACGTATGGAGGAGGTATTGTAATCCGTGTAGCAATCTAGCATTCAATAATACGTATGGAGGAGGTACTGTAATCCGTGTAGCAAGGTAGCATTCAATAACACCTACAGAGGGGGTACTGTAAACCATGTAGCAATGTAGCATTCAATAATACGTACAGAGGGGGTACTATAGCCCGTGTAGCATTCTAGCATACAATAATACGTATCGAGGGGGTACTGGAACCCGGGTAGTAATCTAGCATTCAATAATACGTATAGAGGGGGTACTGTAATTCATATAGCAATCTAGCATACAATGATACGTACAGAGGGGGTACTGTAACCCATGTAGCAATCTACTATTCAATAATACGTATGGAGGACGTACTGTAACTCATGTTGTAATCTAGAATTAAATAATAAGTATGGAGGGGGTACTGTAAACGTGTAGTAATCTAGCACTCAACAATACGTACAGATTGGGTACTGTAACTCGTGTAGCAATCTAGCATTCAATAATATGCATGGAGGGGGTACCGTAACTCATGTAGCAATCTACCATTCAATAACACGTACAGAGGGAGTACTGTAACCCGTGTAGTAATCTACCATTCAATAATACGTATGGAGGGGGTACTGTAACCCGTGTAGCAATCTACCATTCAATAATACGTATGGATGGGGTACTGTAACCCATGTAGCAATCTACCATTCAATAATACGTATGGAGGGGGTACTGTAACCCGTGTTGCAATCTACCATTCAATAACACGTATGGAGGGGGTACTGCAACCCGTGTAGTAATCTACCATTCAATAATACATATGGAGGAGGTACTGTAACTCATGTAGCAATCTAGCATTCAATAACACGTACAGAGGGGGTACTGTAACCCGTGTAGCAATCTAGCATTCAATAACACGTACAGAGGAGGTACTGTAACCCATGTAGCAAGCTAGCATTAATTAACACGTACAGAGGGGGTACTGTAAACCGTGTAGCAATCTAGCATTCAATAAAACGTACATAGGGGGTACTGTAACACGTGTAGCAATCTACCATTCAATAACACATATGGAGGTGGTACTGTAACCCGTGTAGCAATCTAACATTCAATAATACGTACAGAGAGGGTACTCTAACCCATGTAGCAATCTACAATTCAATAATACGTATGGAGTGGGTACTGAAAGTCATGAAGCAATCTATCATTCAATGATGGGTATGGAGGGGGTACTGTAACCCGTGTAGCAATCTACCATTCAATAATACGTATGGAGTGGGTACTGTAAGTCATGAAGCAATCTATCATTCAATGATACGTACAGAGAAGGTACTGTAACCCTTATAGCAATCTAGCATTCAATAATACTTACAGAGAGGGTACTGTAACCCGTGTAGCAATCTAGCATTCAATAATACTTACAGAGGGGGTACTGTAACCCGTGTAGCAATCTAGCATTCAATAATACGTACAGAGGAGATAATGTAACCCATGTAGCAATCTAGCATTCAATAACACGTATGGAGGGGGTACTGTAACCCGTGTAGCAATCTGCCATTGAATAATACCTATTGATAAGGTACTGTGACTAATGTAGCAATCTACCATTCAATAATACGTATGGAGAGGGTACAGTAACCCGTGTAGTAATCTACCATTCAATAATACATATGGAGGGGGTGCTGTAATCCGTGTAGCAATCTACCATTCAATAATACGTATGGAGGGGGTACTGTAACCCGTGTAGCAATCTAACATTCAATAATACGTATGGAGGGGGTACTGTAATCCGTGTATCAATCTAGCATTCAATAATACGTACAGAGAGGGTACTGTAACACGTGTAGCAATCTATCATTCAATAATACGTATGGAGGGGATACTGTAACTCATGTAGCAATCTAGCATTCAATAATGGGTATGGAGGGGGTACTGTAGCCCGTGTAGCAATCTACCATTCAAAAATACGTATGTAATGGGTACTGTAAGTCATGAAGCAATCTTTCATTCAATAATACGTACAGAGAGGGTACTGTAACCCGTGTAGCAGTCTAGCATTCAATAATACTTACAGAGAGGGTACTGTAACCCGTGTAGCAATCTAGCATTCAATAACACGTACAGAGGAGGTACTGTAACCCATGTAGCAATCTAGCATCAAATAACACGTACAGAGGGGGTACTGTAACCCGTGTAGCAATCTAGCATTCAACAATACCTATAGAGGGGATACTTAACTCGTGTAGCAATTTAGCATTCAATAATACGTACAGAGGGCGTACTGTAGCCCGTGTAGCAATCTGCCATTGAATAATACGTACAGACGGGGTACTGTAACTCGTGTAGCAATCTAGCATTCAATAATACGTACAGAGGGGGTACTGTAACCCGTGTAGCAATCTGCCATTGAATAATACCAATGGATGAGGTACTGTAACTAATTTAGCAATCTACCATTCAATAATACGTATGGAGTGGGTACAGTAATCCGTGTAGTAATCTACCATTCAATAATACGTATGGAGGGGGTACTGTAACTCATATAGCAATCTAGCATTCAATAATGCGTATGGAGGGGGTACTATAACCCGTGTAGCAATCTACCATTCAATAATACGTATGGAGGGGGTACTGTAACCCGTGTAGCAATCTAGCATTCAATAATACGTAATGGAGGGGTATTGTAACCCGTGTAGCAATCTACGATTCAATAATACGTATGGAGGGGGTACTGTAACCCGTGTAGCAATCTACCATTCAATAATACGAATGGAGGGGTTACTGTAACCCGTGTAGCAATCTACCATTCAATAACACGTGCAGAGGAGGTACTGTAACCCATTTAGCAATCTAGCATTAAATAACACGTACAGAGGGTGTACTGTAACCCGTGTAGCAATCTAGCATTCAATAATACTTACAGAGAGGGTACTGTAACCCGGGTAGCAATCTAGCATTCAATAACACGTACAGAGGGGGTACTGTAACCCGTGTAGCAATCTAGCATTCAATAACACGTACAGAGGAGGTACTGTAACCCATTTAGCAATCTAGCATTAAATAACACGTACAGAGGGGGTACTGTAACCCGTGTAGCAATCTAGCATTCAACAATACGTATAGAGGGGGTACTGTAACTCGTGTAGTAATCTAACATTCAATAATACGTACAGAGGGGGTACTGTAACCCGTGTAGCAATCTGCCATTGAATAATACGTATGGAGGGGGTACTGTAACCCGTGTAGCAATCTACCATTCAATAATACGAATGGAGGGGTTACTGTAACCCGTGTAGCAATCTACCATTCAATAATACATATGGAGGAGGTACTGTAACTCATGTAGCAATCTAGCATTCAATAACACGTACATATGGGGTACTGTAACCCGTGTAGCAATCTAGCATTCAATAATCCTTACAGAGAGGGTACTGTAACCCGTGTAGCAATCACGCATTCAATAACACGTACAGAGGGGGTACTGTAACCCGTGTAGAAATCTAGCATTCAATAACACGTACAGAGGAGGTACTGTAACCCATGTAGCAATCTAGCATTAAATAACACGTACAGAGGGGGTACTGTAACCCGTGTAGCAATCTGGCATTCAACAATACGTATAGAGGGGGTACTGTAACTCATGTAGCAATCTAGCACTCAATAATACGTACAGAGGGGGTACTGTAACCCGTGTAGCAATCTGCCATTTAATAATACCTATGGATGAGGTACTGTGACTAATGTAGCAATCTACCATTCAATAATACATATGGAGGGGGTACTGTAACCCGTGTAGTAATCTACCATTCAATAATACGTACAGAGTGGGTACTTTAGCCCGTGTAGCAATCTACGATTCAATACTACGTATGGAGGGGGTACTGTAACCGGTGTAGCAATCTACCATTCAATAATACGAATGGAGGGGTTACTGTAACCCGTGTAGCAATCTACCATTAAATAATACATATGGAGGATGTACTGTAACTCATGTAGCAATCTAGCATTCAATAATGCGTATGGAGGGGGTACTATAACCCGTGTAGCAATCTACCATTCAATAATACGTATGGAGGGGGTACTGTAACCCGTGTAGCAATCTAGCATTCAATAATACTTACAGAGAGTGCCATGTAACCCGTGTAGCAATCTACCATTCAATAATACATATGGAGGATGTACTGTAACTCATGTAGCAATCTAGCATTCAATAACACGTACAGAGGGGGTACTGTAACCCGTGTAGCAATCTAGCATTCAATAATACTTACAGAGAGGGTACTATAACCCGGGTAGCAATCTAGCATTCAATTACACGTACAGAGGGGGTACTGTAACCCATGTAGCAATCTAGCATTAAATAACACGTACAGAGGGGGTACTGTAACCCGTGTAGCAATCTAGCATTCAACAATACGTATAGAGGGGGTACTGTAACTCGTGTAGCAATCTAGCATTCAATAATAGGTACAGAGGGGGTACTGTAAATCGTGTAGCAATCTGCCATTGAATAATACGTATGGAGGGGGTACTGTAACCCGTGTAGCAATCTACCATTCAATAATACGAATGGAGGGGTTACTGTAACCCGTGTAGCAATCTACCATTCAATAATACATATGGAGGATGTACTGTAACTCATGTAGCAATCTAGCAATCAATAACACGTACAGAGGGGGTATTGTAACCCGTATAGCAATCTAGCATTCAATAACACGTACAGAGGAGGTACTGTAACCCATGTAGCAATCTAGCATTAAATAACACGTACAGAGGGGGTACTGTTACCCGTGTAGCAATCTAGCATTCAGCAATACCTATAGAGGGGATACTGTAACTCGTGTAGCAATTTAGCATTCAATAATACGTACAGAGGAGGTACTGTAACCCATGTAGCAATCTAGCATTAAATAACACGTACAGAGGGGGTACTGTAACCAGTGTAGCAATCTGCCATTCAATAATACCTATGGATGAGGTACTGTAACTAATTTAGCAATCTACCATTCAATAATACGTATGGAGGGGGTACAGTAATCCGTGTAGTAATCTACCATTCAATAATACGTATGGAGGGGGTACTGTAACTCATATAGCAATCTAGCATTCGATAATGCGTATGGAGGGGGTACTATAACCCGTGTAGCAATCTACCATTCAATAATACGTATGGAGGGGGTACTGTAACCCGTGTAGAAATCTAGCATTCAATAATACTTACAGAGAGTGTCATGTAACCCGTGTAGCAATCTAGCATTCAATAACACGTATGGAGGGGGTACTGTACCCGTGTAGAAATCTACCATTCAATAATACGTATGGAGGGGGTACTGTAACCCGTGTAGCAATCTACCATTCAATAATACGAATGGAGGGGTTACTGTAACCCGTGTAGCAATCTACCATTC